>PVJO010002265.1:0-148168 GCA_004026905.1 Hystrix cristata | reverse complement strand
GAGGGCCCAGAGGCCAGCCTTGCTGGAGGCCGTGCAGCCAGGGCGAGAAGCTAGGCCCGGTGGCTCTAGCAATAGCCTCCCTCGTGAACCCCCCTCATTGGCATTGTCCTCCCTGCTCAGGTCCCCTCCCTCAGGCCCCCAGCCCCATCAGCATCTGAGTCCCAGTCTGGCCTTGCCCAAGCACACTGCTCTGCTGTTGTTCTGCTCTGCTGCCCTGCTGCCCTGCTGCCCTGCTACCTTGCTGCCCCACTGCCCTGCCCCCCAGCCTGGTCCAGACAAGTGTCAGGAGAGTGCAGTGGCTGGGGAGTTGGGATCAGGGAAGCTCGTGTAGCAGGGTAGGCCAGGAGCTGCCGCCAGTCAGCTGCACATCAGTGTGATACTGGCTGGGTCTCCATCCTAAGCTCTGGAAAGGCACATTCCTGAGGCTGCAGGGCAGTAACCCACCCTGGCAGGGCACCAGTGGGGAAATGGAGCCTGACCTTGTGTGCAGGTGACAGCCCCAGCAGTGTGGGTGGGGACCAAGCCAGAGAGGGAGGTCCTGCCTGGTTCATGGTGTGTGACTATACGGCCCAGCCCGATATGCCTTCCTGGCCCCCCTGTTGAAATGGGCTGGGTCTGCACTCATTTGTCCTGAGCAAACGAGTGTGTGTGTGTGTGTGTGTGTGTGTGTGTGTGTGTGTGTGTGCGCGCGCACGCGCACGCGGGTGCATGCTTGTGTGTGTTTATTCTCGTTACTGAAGCTGGTGCGCACTGAATTAATTTCCTGATGTAGTAAACATTTTGGAAGGCCAAGATCCTCTCCTTCCTGTCTCTGTGCCAGCAAAATTCCATGACCTGGATCAACTTTCGCAGAGTGCAGGAGCCTATCTTCCTGCAGAGGAAATTCTGGAGGCTCTGAGAGCCTGCTCAGGCCCCCAGAGCCTCCCAGTGCCTGGCATCCCACATCAGAGGGGTCCCTCTGGACCAAGCGTTGATGGATGCTTCTCAGAGTGGGCAGGACATCCAAGGTACACAGCAGGGCTGTGGAGGGTGGGTGAGTATGCACCCCTGGGCAGAGAGCTGTCGAGCTGAGCCTCCTACCTGCAGGCCAGCAATGTGATGGGCTTTGGGGCAGGAAGTTCTAGGTTCAAATCCCAACTTGATTTCTTCTCCTCCTCCCCCTCCCTCTCCCCTTCTGCTCCTTTCCCTCTCCCCTCCCTTTTACCTTTTCCTCCTCTTTCCTCTCCCGAGTCTCCTCTTCCACATCCTCCCTCTTCTTTGTGATACTGGTGAATTAAACCCAGGGCCTTTGCAATGAGCTACATCTCTACCCCTTTTAATTCTTTTTTTTTTAAATATAGATGCATTTTTATTTTGTCTTTCTATGTTTATTTACCAAGAATATCTTTTTTTTTTTTTTTTAAGACAGGTTCTCACTAGGTAGCCCGGTTTGAGCTCAAACTTCTGATCCTCCTACCTCAGCCTCCCAGAGTGCTGGGATTACAGGTGTGCTCCAACTTGGCTTTTTAAAGCTGACTACTGAGTGTCCTGGGCCAAGGGACTCCGTCTCTCAGGGCAGCACACCAGGGCAGCAGTGGAGACTTTCAACCTCCAAGAGAGTCAATTTGTCCAGGGCAGCTTCCAAAGGGAAATAAGAGTTCCGGGGAGGTGGGAAGACTTGTAGGGAAGGGCTGAGATGCCTAGAGGTACAGTCTTGGGGGTGCAGACTTGAGAGTATGCCGCCTTGCAGATACTGTCTAGGGGTACAGACTGGGGGTGTGCTGCCTTGGGGGTGCAGACCAGGATGGCTGTAAAGGAGGCCTGTAGCCTGTCCTCGGGGTCATCTCTGCATTTCTTCTGATTATTCCAGGGCCTCTTCAGTCCCGGTGGCCTCTGGGAAGAGGTCCTCCATGTTCTGAGGGACAAGGGTATCTTGTCCTAGAGTACTTCAAGGGTCCCCTGCTCCAAGGGTTGCTTCAGCACACAGCCGGGCCTCCCATCATGTGGCTGTGTGGGCTGACATGCATGGCCTGCTAACACCTCCCTGTTCTGCTGGATTCTCCAACGGACTTTGAGAAGTGTAGGGGAAGATAAAGGGGAAACTGAGGCAGCGAGAGAGAGGACAAATGACTGCTGGGACAGATAGCGTGAAGGATGATGTCCAGCAGTCTGCTCTACCTGAAGCTCCTTCATCTATGTTACAGCCAGGACTGGGGACAGGGCTACTTTGCAGCAGTGTGTGTATGCTTGAATGCAGATGTGTATGCATGTATGTATATGCATGTTTGTATGTGAATGCATGTGCACAAATGTGCATGTGTCATATATATGCACTAAAAAACCACTACGTGCAAACATGTGTGTGCACTGTACATATGCATGCATATATGTTCAGTGGTAGGTTGCATGTATGTGTCTGTGCATACTGTGCCCCACACAAGCTTCGACCATGTTGCTGCCTATTTTCTTATTCATGTTTGGCATTTTTTGCTGCTGAGTTGGGGGGCCGTGGTTTGGGGGGAGACTGGGAAGTGGGGGAGGGGTTGTTTATGCCAGTCGTCCACCCAGACTACACATTCTTGTGGTTGTCTCTTTAACTTGGTAAAAATTTGGGAAATTTCTAAATAAAACAAAACAAAGGAAAAACATTTTCAAAAGGATTTCAAAATCGGTGCTGCCACTTCTCTCAGGAACTGGACCTGTAGACCTGGGAGGTACTCTCTGTAGGGTAGGGGAGGAAGGAGGACTTCCTGATAACTTTCAAAGGGCTCTGACGTGATGAGCTTCCCATTGGGAGAAGCAGGCCTGTCCTGCACCAGGTCCTGGAAATCATCTCTGAATTAACAAGAAGAGTCCCTGTCCTGCAGGGGCCAGGGAGAAGCTGTGTGGAGCCCAGGAAGACGCTGCCCCTGGGGCCTTTGCTTCTCATCCTTTGCAGTGTAGAGGGGAACTCCGGCTCCTTCCTGGTTTGTTCCTTGTCTGCACAGGCCCTGAGTGTTGGGCTGGGGGTTGGACAGCTGGAGGGGCGTAGGGTTATGGCTCCACTTCCACTCCATGGTGGGACCCTGCTTGTAGAACGCTCTGGTTTGGTCCCTGGGGTTCCAGAAGAGCTGACCAGGAAGTTGACCGGGAAGAGCTGACCATGTTCACCATGCCCCTTTGGGGAGACCTATCTACTGCAGGGAGCCCAGGGAGCAGGAGGTCCTGAGGGCCCCTGGCTGTGGGGACTGTCAGTGGTACAGCCTGGTACAGTGTGCGCTGTGTGGCTCTGGCCCTACCTACCTCCTGCACCAGGGCCTTGCCTTTGGCCACCCCTCAGCCCCAAGTCAGTCTCTTGGGGGCACCTTGAGGTTTTTCCTTTTCATTTCAGAGTCAGCTCTTCTGCTCTGGTGATTGGAGGGGTCTTGTTTGAGATAACTCTAACTTTCCTCCGGGATCTGTCTGTTTGGTGTGGAGCTGAGACCTCCTGGGTAGACGGACTTCATCTCCTGGGCCCTGCCTGGGGTGGCTGCCCTGCATTCGGGCCATCTTCATGCACCTCTGCCACTACCTCCATGTTTGGAAGTGGAGACCAGGCTACAGGGGGCATGGAGTGCTCACCATCACTCCAGGAGGCCCCAAGCCATGCATCTGGGGGGCCATCTGAGCCAGGAGCCGTGAGGACACCATGGGTCTACTGCCAGCACCCTGGGCTACACGACTCCTGACACCTACAGCCTGGCCAAATTTGACTTCTCCTCTGGGCTTTCCCTGTGGTGGGCATGTGCCATGCATATTCCTGACTCTACCTTGGCCCCTCTCCATATATGCCATCCTGGCCATACCCACCCCTCATATTGAGTTGTAGGCAAGGCCATGGGCTCTGCTGACTTTAGCAGGCTGATTCCCATCGTGTGGTAAGCTGGGTACTTGCTGTTGGGAACCTTACAGATCGCTAGGTTGTGGCCAGGCAGGCTCTTCCTGTCCAGACCTAGTGGGTCCTTGCTTTGCCCCATGGCCCTTTGGGGTCCCCGGCACCTTTGGCTCCAGCCACATTCCTGCCTGTCTCCTGGAACCCCATCTGCTGCCTGACTCCTCTCCCTGAAGTCCATTCCCAGACTCCTGCTCTGATGCCATCAGCCCAGCCCATGCCTGCTGTGTCCAGCTCTTCTCCCTGCAGCGTTTTAATACCTAGCTCACACGTCTGCCCCGCTGCACACCCTTCCAGGGACTCACACTCTCCCTTCTTCTCTATGGTTTCGGCCCATCTGGGGGGCCAAATTCAGCAGCACTCAAGCACCTCTCTAGCTCCTGCTGCAGGCACGAGAAAAGACGCCCCCACCCCGGCTCGGGTTGGGCAGTTTAGCTGAGATCATCCAGCCAGGGAAGGCAGGAGCCGGGAACAAGACCCAGCTGAGGAGGAGGCGGGTGGGATCTGCTGTCATCACACCTTCTTCCCCAGTCTGGAAGGTGAGAAAGTCTAGACCTACAGGTGGCAGCTCACATGGAGAGCTGGCAGCTACCACCTGGCAGACTCCCGAGCTGCAGCTCAACTCTGCTCCCGTGGGCCTAGTGGGAGGGTTACCTCCCTGGGTCCCTTGGGACACACAGCATGCCCTTCTTGGCCAGTTAGGGGGGCCAGTCAGTAACCATTTGACAGTCCTGTCTCCTGCCAGACCTGCTCAGCTAGTAACTACTGGGACCCACCTTCTCTCATAACTTTGCTCACTAGGGCTCTTGCTGGCTTAGTGCCAGGATGTCTGTGCAGAGGAGTGAGCCCAGCCTGTGGGAGTGCCCCATGCAGCTGTTGGGGGTGGCACCAGGGAGCTAGAAGGTGGGAACCACGGGCAAAAAGGGGTGAGCGAGGGGGAGAGTTCAGAGTGGGGAGGGGGAGAGCACATGAGAGGTTGGGTGGAGCTCACTTAGGCCGGCAGGTTGAACTTCAGTCTCCCTATCTGGATCATGAATATCTTAAGGTTGCTGGGAAGTTGAGAGTCTCTGTGTGTAGGCCCTTGGCACAGAGCCCTACTAGTGTATTGTGGGGCCTGATAATCATCAGTAACAATTACTCATATTGCCTGGGTGCTTGGCAGAATGCGGATCTCTGGATCCCTGGACTAGGAGCAGGCCTGTGGGAACTGATTCCCTGGGTTCTGATGTTCAACCAGGGTGGGGGAAGCTCTTCCTCTGGTGTGCCTCAGTTTCCAGTCTGACCATGAAAGGGTGTTCCCAGCATCCCCCGTTCTGCCCTTCTCCAGGGGATTGTGCCCACCAAAGATGCAGCCTGTAGAGGGCTCTGCCTATCCTTCCCAGCCCCCCTTCTAAAGGTGCACACCACCCTCTTGTCCTCTGCTGTCTCATGCTCTCTGCTGCTCTATCTCAAGCATCTTCTGTGTGCTACCCCAATTTAGGGTGCAGCTGGGAGGGAGACAGAGATCTAGCAGTCAGGAAACCTAAACTCTTATGGGGCCCACAGAACTAAGTAAGTGTGTGGGGTGTCAGGAATGGACAGGAGTGATACAGCCAGGAGCCAAGGAGTGTCAGGAGCCCCCAGAGGCTGGAAGAGGCAAAAGGGATCCTGCCCTGTAGCCTCCTTGATTTCTCTCGACTGGAGCTGAAGTTGTAGGAGAAGAACATTCTCTTGTTCTAAGCCACCCCATACGAGACCCTTTGTCCTGACAGCCAGGGGACAGGATTGTAGAGGGCTCCTGGGGTTTGAGAAGAGAGGCTCTGCAGGGCAGGGAGCAGAATAGCTCTGGCTCTGCCCCCTGGTTCATGAGATCCCTCTGCCTGCTGTTGGAGGACGGACGTGGAGGGTGAACAGGCTGGCCTGGCTGCCGCGGTACCGTTGGGCCCACCTGCCAGTCCTGGGGTGGCCAGGCCCAGGTGCAAGCGGGACCTGGATGGCAAAGGACTCTGAGGCTGACAGTAATCAGGCCCTGTGTTCCTGCTGGGCTACTTCACACAGTTGTGCTCTGTAACCTGGGCCTGGGGCCAACATGCTAGCCTCCAGGTGGCCCTTGGTGAGAGTGTCTAGGGAGCTAGGGGGTGAGACAGGACCTGGGGTGGAGGCAACAGGCCTGGCTGGTAGGCTGCAGAGGGTCTGAGGTGAGCTGCTGCCCAGCTTCCAAAACCCAGGCCATCTACCCTTGCAGGTCCCAAGGCCTGAGTCCCAGGGCGCATGCTCAGGTTCCCTCATCCCTGGGGACCCTGGGATCAGAGTGCTTGTGTGGCCTGGAGCCCCATCTGGAGACCTGACCTGTACGTTGAAGATCGACCAATGCACATGGGGGTGCCAGGAGAAGATAGGGAATGAATCTAGGGTGCACAGTCAGGACAGGGGATCTCTAGCAAGCTCCATTTTCTCTCAATCATTTTCCCTCATTGTCCCCCAGCCTGGGCTCCTAGAGTCCCATCAGCTTGCTTGGTCCCAGATTGTCCCCTCCACTGGCCAACTCTACAGCTCTCCCGCCTGTATCAGTGCCCCCTGGTCACTGTGACAAAGTAGCCAACGTGTGAATTTCTTCTCCTACAGATGTGGCAGTCAGAGGCCCCATTTCACTATTTTGGAACCAGATTCCAGGTGTTGGTAGGGCCACGTTCCCTCTGTGGCTCCACAGACAGGACTCTTCACCTCCTCTAGCTCTGGGGACTTTGGTGTCATGGGTTTGTGGCTGCCTCATTCTGGTCTCAGCCTCTATGGCCACATGGTTGTCTCTCCTCTCTGTATCTCTACCTCCCTCTTGGAAGGATCTACCTGAAAGTCTAGCATTGTCTCCACATCTCAAAACCCTTATTCTGGTTATTCACATCTGCAGAGATCTTCTTCCTAATGTGATGACATTCGGGGTGGGGATTGGATGGATGTCTTTGGGCTGTGTTCGACCTGCCCGCCCTGCTTGTCTGCCTTCCTTCAGCGCAAAGCTCCCAGGACGAAGGCTTCTCCTCACTTGCTCTCTGATCGCCAGCTCCTCTCCTGCCTGAACCCACATCAGCTGGCTTTGATTCTCCCCGAAGTGGCTGTCATCAAGGTCCATGTGACCTCAGGGGACCAATGCTGTGGCCTTTGCCACTCTCCCGCTCCTGACTTGGGCCCTTTGCTGGTGCCTTCCTTTCTGCTCCAAGTCTTCAGACTCGACTTCTCCGCCCCACCATGAGCCCCAGGTGTCCCTCCCGTGGTGTGTGGTGACCTCCAGGCCTAGGCCCTCTCTGGCTCCCACCCAGTTTCCTGGTCATCTTCTGAGGCCTCCTAGCGAACTAGAGAGAACTAGAGTTCTCTCAGACTTAATAGTCCTTGTGCTATTCTGAGTCGCTCACTGGCAACACAGCTGTGGTTTAGTAGCTCATCACAGATCCTGGGAGTCAATTTTTTTTTTAAGATCACATGTTTGGATTTTTAAAAATTAATCGCTTTTGCTTTGTTTCAGTATTAGTTGCAGACTAGAGGAGAGATTTATTACACTCCAAGTGGATCTCTAGCAACATGAGATTATTGATCTGTGTAGACCAGGGGGCAGCACACTTTCGGTAGCAGGTCACAGAGTGTTTCACGGTCTCCCGGTCTCTGCCGAGACCGTCATTCTGCCCCTGGCAGCAGCCTGGGCTATGCTCTGAGGACATGGAAGGCCGTGCTCCAGCAAGGCTGTGGGTAGGAGTGGGTGATGGCACGTGTGCCACCACCATGTGGAGGAAGCCGCCAAAGCTCGGAACCTAGTTTCTATCACTGAGTGCAGCCTAACGGAGCATGTGGTCTGGGCACTGGTGGTGTATAATCTCCACTTTGAAATACAGCAAACAAGACATTAAAGGATTTCCCCACAGCTTGACAGAATAAACAGCTTTCCTATTTGCTTAAACAATCATAAGCTTTTCTAACTGCACAAATCGAGTGCCCCACTCAGGGCCAAACATCCCCATGATAATCTCAGAATGGATTAAGACAAAGTGGATTTAATCTTTTTTTATCTTGGTAAGATATACATGACATAAACTTTATCATCACAACCACATTTAAGCACACAGTGCAGGGTCATTAAGCACATGCACTCTGTTTGCAGCCGTCACCACCAGAACTTTCTCATCTCCCCAAACAAATTCAATTAGACATGGACTCGTCATTTCTCTCTCTCCAGCCCCTGGGACCACCGTACTCCCTTCCCTCTCTGGGGACCTGACCACTCTAGGGATGCCTATGAGTGGAATTGTGCAGTATTTGTTCTTTCATGACTGGATAATTTACTGAGCATGATGTCCTGGAAATCCAGTCATGTTGCCAGAACTCTTTCTTTTTATGGGTGAGTAATATTCCATTGTATGGGCTGGATGTGATGGCACACGCCTATAATCCCAGCACTCAGGAGGCTGAGGCAGGAGGATTGCCACGAGTTCAAGGCCAGCTTGGGCTACATAGTGAGTCCAAGGCCAGCCCGAATTACAGAGCAAGACCCTGTCTCAAAAGCAGAACAAAACAAAACAACAAGAACAAAAATATTTCATTGTATGGATAAGCCACATTTGGGTTACCCATTCATTATCTGGTGGACATGTGGATTGTTCTTACTTGGGGCTATAGTGGCCAGCATGTTGTGGACACCCAGGATGAGTGTCAGTGTGCTCACGGGTGTCCATTCTTCTTGGGCACACACCTAGGAGTGGAAAAGCTGTGTAAAAAGATCATTCCAGGATTTTTGGTTGTTTGGTTTTATGGTAGTGGTAGGGGTTAAAACCCAGGGCCTCACACATGCTGGGAAAGTATTCTACCCCTGAGCTACATCTAGTGGCTATTTTATTTTATTTTGTTTTGTTTTGTTTTATTTTATTTTATTTTGAGACAGAATCTCACCATTGGATATTCTGTGAATTAACTGAGGGGAGGAAGCTGGGTGAGCAGGGCTCTGGCCACTGCAGAGAGGAACACAGCCTAATCTCCTTAAGCCTGAGCAGAACAGGCTGGAGTCTCAGGCAGGTCAGACTGTGGTTCAATTCTCCCCCAAAAACATGCAGCGTCTGGCCCTGGAAAACAGGACAGGCCTCCCAAGGGCTGTGTGTCTGTCCTACAGATCAGACCCTCTTCATTGGACTTCACACCTTATTTTCTTCAGCTGCAGCCTGTTTGCCATACACAGCCATGTGTACTCCACAGCACACTACCTGGATGGGCTCCCACCCCTGCCTCTCCGTCTCCAACGCAAGTGAGGGTAGAATGGGGACTGAGCCGGGGTGGGTGGGAACAGGTGGATTTGACCACTTCTTGGTGGTCTCTGGGCATAAGGTACAGAGGGAAGAGCCCTCACCTGGGACGTCTGTCCTCTCTCCTCAACATCCCCGCCCCGATCACCCCTCCCCTGCCCCACAGGACATGGGTCTGAATCCAGCTGCAGCCTTCAGGATTGGGGTCGGATCAGTGTGGGGACTGGCACCTACGGGGACCACAGGGTGCTTGCGGTGGGGCTGGTGGTTGGAACCTCACTCCCAAACCGAGGGGAAGCTAGGGTTCCACAATGAGCCATCTGTTGCCACCCCTGCCCCCCAGTCTTTTCTGGACTCCTGCCAGTGTCTCTACTGGTCTCCACATAGGACAGATCTCAACTGGGAGGGTGGAGTCAAGGCAGTATCTGAGTACCGGACCTCAGGATGCAGGGACAAAGGGGTGCACGAGGTCCCCAAATGACCATGGGTCAGCTGGGAGTGAGCAGAACGTGGAACCTCCTGCCTTGGGCTCCAGAGTCAACTTCCAAGGAGGGGGACCTCAGTGGAAAGATCCCTGTGTGAGGACGGGAGCTTAGTGGTGGTACTGTGGGGCCTGGGAGGGGCACTGGGGTCCCAAAGCCATGGACTAGTGAAGCTCCCCACTCCTTCTCCTCACCTGCCAGTGGGGGTGGAGGAGATCCCTGAAGACTTCGCCTTAACTGCCATCATTCTGCTGGCCTGTGAGAGTCCCAGGGAGGGCTACCACCCCCCTGATTGTCATCTGTGGCTGGCTACAGGCAGTGTGGGGATCACTGTCTGCCCACCCTGGGATAGGCAGGGCCTCTGTGACTTTCTATAACTCCCCAGTGCTGGGGCCTGAAGTTCCAGGGCCCCTCCTGGGAAAGCAAACACCACAGCACCAGACACCCCCCAGAAACCCACAGAGCCTGACAGCCTGTGGTATCTTGACTACCACCACAGCTGGTACAGAGTGCCAGCCACCATTGCTTGGTGCTGCCCTCCCCATGGAGACAGGGCTGGCTGCCCACCCCTTCCTTCCGGCTTCCTGGGGGGCCACTTCTCAGTGACCAGATCCCCTGAGGCTGCCTCCAGGAGGGGCCTAGGGGGACAGTGCCAGGTCCAGGCCCCCAGGAAGACGCTGCTGCCCTCACATATTTCCTGGGGGCTAAGCCGGCTCAGAAGGTTGGACACAGTTCCGGTGAGCTGATGGTGGGGGCACCATATGGCACACTGGCCCCAGGCCCAGGACCCAGGTCACCTCCCACTGTGGGTGGGGCAAAGAAAAGGCGACCTCAGCTAGGGCCATCCCAGCTCTCTGGGAGCTGAGGATCCTCCCCAGACTGCCTCTGCTGCCTGCCCACAGTAGCCAGTTTGAAATCAAGTGAGCAGATTAGCTAAAGACATACTGACACCTTATGGAGAAATATTTAGAAAGAAAATCCAAACTTTCTGAGGGGTTTCTGCTTTGGGAGAGAAATTTAACACCAGTGTGGGTGGGACCTGGAGTCTTTGCTTCCTGGGAGGTGCCTCCAGGGGAGGGGCTGCCCATGGCCTGGAAGCTGAGCTGTAGTCAGTAGTCAGTCAACAAATGGTGTTCAGGGCAGCTCTTTTCAAAGGCAAGAGAGGATGAGGCTAACAAAGGCACACTAGCTTGTGGCCCGCCACTGAATCAGGACAACTTACAGAGGGCTGAGGACATTCCTGGCCCCAGTGCTGTGGACAGTACCTGCTCTGGGCCTGGGTACTCCTTGAAGGCCCCACTGCAGCACACCCGACTGATGTCTGCTTGACCCATGCCAGCCATGGGGAGCTCACCACCTCTGCTTCCTTCCAGTACAGTCTTCAGTAGGGAGCTCTGCCAGGTCCTTGTCCATGAAGCTGTTTGTCTGCTGTGGCCTTGGCTGCCCTGCCTCGGCCACTCTCCCCTAAAGGTGGGGGCCCAGAGCCCAGATCTTCTGCTTCACTGATACCTGGCCACCCTCAAGGGGCTGGGGGCTGCTGAGACCCTCGCCAGTACAACAGGACAGTGGAGACCGAAGGCAGCCCCTCCAGCTGATCCCATCCTCCCTGCACCCCAAGGAACAGCAGGGTCCCCAAGGGCGGGTCTCAGAGTTGACTCAGCCGAAAGCTCCTGTCCTTCCGGCCCTCTGCCCTGAGCTGATGGTGGGGCTAACTGGGCCCAGAGGGAAGGGCCTGCTGCTCTGCCCCTCCCAGCACCACCTTTTGGGGATTTCCTTGGGGGAGCCAGGTCTGGTGTTTGCTGGTGAAGACACAGAGGAACAGAGGACACCAAGCCACAGGCAGAATGCTCCTGGTCAGAAGACTTAGCCCCCAGCCAGGTCTGCCTAGCACTCCATTCCCAGCCTCAGGGAACATCAGGTGGACACCTGCCCTGCTACGTGCATAGGGCCATTCGGATGGACAGCCCCAACACAAACCAGAGCCAGATGTGAGGTGCGAGTATGGGGGCCCAAGAGGTTTCCCTACTACCCATGTCCCTCCGTGGGGGCTGGCTGGGGGCCACAATCAACGAAGCAGCTCCCAAAGGAAACACACACAACACACAAACACACAACTGCTACGGGCACTTCCCAGAGCTGGTTTAGGACAATATTTGCTCTGACCCCAACCCCATGGCTGCAGCTGGCTTCCCCCTGCTGTCACTCATGCATCAGGTGGGTGGGACACATGCCGTGAGCCCTTCCTTCCCCCAGTGAGCAGAGTCCTGCCCTGGACGCTTATGTGTGGATGCCACAGTGGACAAGACCCTGCGCCCAGAGCCCTGCACAACAGGTGGGAACGAAGCCGGCCCAACCCCAGAAGTGGGGTTGCCTAATGCTTAAAGGAGGTGCAGGCTCCATTCTAGAAGACTCCATCCCCTGCTTCAGCCCCCATAAGGGAGGAGGCCAGCTTGGGGCCCAGAGTCCTCTTGCCCCAACACCGGTCTGAACAGGAGGATATTGGTCTTGGTGGCTGAGTCACTTCGTCCCACCCAAGCTCCACAGCCTCAGTCCCTGTGCATTCTGGAATCATCAGCTGCATCAGGCCTGAGGTACAGAGTACTCTGGATCTTCTCAGGGATCAGGGGTTGGTGAACCTGGAGAACTTGGCCAGCTTGGTGACCCTGGTCTTCCTGGGCTCCCCTCTCCCTGCATCCCACCCTAAATCCCTGTACCTTGGCAGGGCCTGGTCCAGGCAGCATTCAGGAAAGGCCTGTGTGCCCCAGAAGCAGCATCCCTCACTGCAGCTAGGCCTGCCAACCTGTCCAGATGCCTCAGTGTCTAGGTCCTTGGCTCCTGCTCTTGCAGCTGAGCAAGGGCTCAGTGGACCAGAAGGATGGCAGGCTTAGGCCACCATGCGGCTTTAAGGACCAAAGGTCTCACCCCGGCCTCATTTACTCGTTTGTTCATTCATTTACTCATACACTGAGTAACCCTGCAACTCTGTCCTGTCTGGGGGTAAGGAAGGGACCACAACCCCTGGGGCCTAGCAGCAGATTCAGGCCTCCACAGAACAGGCCTACACAGGAAGAAGGCAAGCCTGTGGCTGAAAATAAATTGGAGTGAATCAAATGGACAGATAAGGTCATATCAAGCAGGGTGTGGCCTGGACCTGAAAGAGGTAAATGGCTGTGGCTTCTGTGAGCTCCACTCTCAGGTCTGGCTTCTGCTGACCACCCCGTACTCTGGCCAGCCACTGCCTATGTCTGGCCTCTCCCAGCACACTGGGGTTCTGGGTGTGTCCAGGCCATGCTGTGGTCTGGGCAAGCGTTGGCCAGGTGTGGGTGTCTGGGACTGGTCTCTAGCTCTGAGGCTCCCAAGATCTCCTGAGCTCTCAGGAAGTACCTCCCCCGAGCCTCAGTTTCCTCATTTGCTATGGGGACAGTGCCACCACCTGTCTTCTGTTGAGGTTTCCCAGGAGTTTTGAAGATAAAAACAAGGCCCAGGAAAGCAAATATATGAGTACAGATGTGAGTCTGTGTTCAAGTGAGTGTTTCAGTGAGGGAATGAATGTTTAATGTATATGTGAGTGTGTGGTTATGTATGCTTTTGTATTTGTCCAAGTGTGAGTATGTTTAGGGTGTGTATGTCTGAGTGAGTGTGGGGGGCTGTGGGACACTAGTCTATTCAATCTCAGTGCCCTTCTTGCTCACCTTCTGGGCTCCTTCCCTGCTCCTCACTTTCCTGGGGCACCATGGCTCATGCTCCATTCCTCAGGCCCCTCCCCTTCATATTTGCTTGGTAAGTCCCTAAGTGAGCCCATAGTCTACAGAGCCTATCACACTGGCTCCTCCAAGCGCCCACCTGGGTATGTGTTGGGGTAACAGGGGTTGGGGTCCCTTCTGGGGTGGTGGAGTATGCCCTCAGCATCCCAGAGTCTGGGCTCATCAGACAAATTATAAAGGATCAGACTGCTTCCAAGTAACTGATGTACAACCCGAAACAAAGTTCAAAAGAGATTTATTTACGGAATAAAAAAATAAGATACCCAAGAGGCAAAATTCACAATTTCTAGCAATCAATCAGAGATTCCTAATCTCACAAAGAAGCAGGAAAATATGACTTGTAATGAGGAAAAAAATCAATTGAAATTGGGAGAGATTGAAATCTTTGCTAAAATGATCATAAAACAACATTAAAACAACTTTATAACTAACTGTTTTATAGCTTCAAAAGGTTGGATACAGTGACAAGAGGGGTGACAAAATTCCAGATTCTATAGCTATTGAAAGGATAAGAAGTCACTATTATGAACAACTTTGTGCTATAAAATTTAATAATTTAAATGAAATGAACAAGTATTAACAATGAAGAATCAGAAGTTAAAATAAAAATAACATTTACAATGGCACCAAAACCATGAAAAACTGGGAAAAATTTGACAGAAAATATAAAAGACATTTTCACTGAAAATTGTAAAAATTACGGAGAGGAATTAAAGGAGATAAATCAATGTAGAGTTACAGTTTTTACATGGGTTGGAAGATTTGGTGATGTTTAGATGTCAATTCTCAAATTTATCTATGCATTCAATGTAATTCTAATCCAAATTGCAGAAATGTTTATTGTAGAAACTGACAGGTTGATCCTAAGACTCACATAGAAATGCTAAAGACCTGAAAAAGCCAAATAACTGAAAAAGAAGAAAAAAATCAGAAGACTAAAACTCCTTGATATAGATACATAGATCAATGGAACAGAATAGTGAATCAAGAAATGAGTTTAAATATAAATGTACAACTTATTTTTGACAATGGTAGAAAGACGATGCTGCCTAAAAAAAACAGATACTTTTCAACAAGTAGTGCTGCGGCAATAGGAGGCCATATATGAAAAAGTAATCATCAGGCCGTACCTCACACCATGTGCAAAAATGTGATCCTCGAACCATACCTTACACCATATACAAAAAGTAATCCTTGGGCCATACTTCACACCATATACAAAAGGTAATTCTCAGGCATAACTCACACCCCATACAAAAAGTAATCCTCAGGCTATCCTTCACACCATGTTAAAAAAAAAAGTAATTCCAAATGGATCACAGAATGAAATGTAAAATCTGAAAACCACAACATTTCTGGGAGAAAACATAAGAGAAAACTTTTGTGATCTTGAGTTAGGCAAATGTTTCATAGATAAAATACCAAAATGATAGTCCATAAGAAAAGTTATAGATAAATTAGGCTTTATTAAAATTTAAAACTTCTGCTCCACAAAATGGAAATGTAAACCTCAAATACGGAGATAATCTTTGCAAATCATAAAACTGATAAAAGATATAAAGAGCTCTCCAAAGTCAACAAAAGAACAGAGAGCTCAATTAAAAAGTGGTAAAAGATCTGAACAGAGACTTTATCAAAGACATACAGATGGCAAATAAGTACATGAAAAGATGTTCAATGTAACTAGTTGTCAGGAAAATAGAAGAGCTAAAATGAAAAGATCAACCATAACTGGTGTTGGAAAGCGTGGGTGGGAGCTGGATTCTCACACACTGTAGGAATAGTTTAGGTATAGCAAACAACCTGGAAGATTCTGAGGTAGCTAAATCCACACTCTCCCAATGTCCTGTGCGGCAGATGAGCAGCACCTGACTCTCTCCTTTCTCCTGAGCTGGCCGGAGGTGAGCATGGTTTGGCCCACAGGTGTTGTGCTCACTCCCCGTTGCCCTCCATGCCCTGCTCTCACCCCTGAGGTTGCTTCATGGCTGCTCTATGGTGCTGCTCTGATAGGAGCTGCAATTCAGCCAGAAGCACGGTGCTCCTCCCCCACTTCCGCTGCTTCAGACACTGAAGAAGAGGACACTCTAATGTGACCAAGATAAGGGAGGGAACGATCTGGGCTCATAGTAATATCCCAGCCTCCCCGAACCCCAGTAAGCTCTGAGGAGCACGGCTAGCCTTCCTATAGATTCCCTGGTTTCAGTGCAGCATTTTTCACATCACAGAGACTCGACCGCTCCCAACAAAACAACTCCCAGCTCCCTGAGGTTTGGTTGGACCACCAACATGAGAGCCACAACTGTCCTAGACACCCCACACTCACTTGGACAAATCACAGGCCCGCAGCTTCTGTATAAACAGCAGTCCCCTCACACTTCTGGGGGTAGTCGCCTCGCCCCTGTGCTGCGCAGGTTCTGTTGAAATGAAGCCTCACTCTGGTGGCCCTGCAAATCTGCTTGTGATTTATTTCTCAGGTAGTGTGGACTGAGAAGGTCCTGTAAATCTACTCAAGAGCAGTGTGGACAGAGTAGTT
Source organism: Hystrix cristata (assembly GCA_004026905.1). Taxonomy (NCBI): domain Eukaryota; kingdom Metazoa; phylum Chordata; class Mammalia; order Rodentia; family Hystricidae; genus Hystrix; species Hystrix cristata. The sequence continues at coordinate 132,242 of PVJO010002265.1, read as the reverse complement.
GCTTTAAAAGAAAGAGCAATGACTATGAGGGGCTGTTATCTCTGAAGAGATCCAGAGACCAGTGGCCAACAAAGATCAACAACAGAGACTAGCATCCGACAGGTGACTGACAGTGTCTGGCCCAAGCCAGCACTGAACAGTGGCAAGCTGCAATGACACAGACCAGCACCTGGCAGAATCAGCTGACAGTGTCCGACACAAGCCAGGGGTTATCGGTTTTTTGGTTCAGGGGAGCATAGGTTCTTTTCTTGTTGGAAATGGATTTTCTAGACAGGGGATTTGAGTTCAGACATCAATGGGTTTAATATATGCTGCTGTCTGCTCTGTATCATCACTGTATCTGTACAGGTAATTCATGACTGTCACTCTTTGGATTGTATACTTGTCTGGAAAAATAATGGTCCTGATATTTTCACTGTGCTAATATAATCTAGTCTGTCCTGATTGTCTCTCTTGTGATTCTGTCTGGTGGTGTTATTTTTCTTAGCGGTATTGAGGACGTATTGCGTGAAAGAGACTTTGCTTTTGCTATTTGGTTGCTGTAGCTCTCTAGTCCTAGGTAGTGGCCAAAAGGATAGAGAGTGCAGGTTTGGTGTTTGTTTGTTTGTTTTTCCCCTATGTTCAGTCTGACAAAGGTCCTACTGAACATGGAAGCCACTGAAAGTGTTGCAAAGGACCTGTCACTAGGATACCTTTTTGTTAATTGGGGTAAATTTAAGGAGGGTGGTTTAAAGAAAAAAGAGGCCGATTTTCCTCCATAACACAGCTTGACCTTCATATAAATTATGAAACCAAAACTGCTGACTGAAGAAAGAGTCTCTGAATTTTAATACCATTCTCCAGTTCTAAAAGGGAAGAGACGTGCCAAGACATCCCTCACATCCAGGTTCCTATGAAGCTATGTGTGCAGTTTGTATATCCACTTAGACTCACAGGACCCAACGCAGACCAGCCTCTGCCTCCAACCTGCACGGCCCCAGGAGGTATCATCACTTCCCTCACGGAGCCTTGCAGCTCCTGATATGGGGCACCCTCTCTGTCTCCTGAGCCAGCTGACAGCTTTCCTTCTCTTCCTATCACCTCTTCTTCCTCCTCAGAGGCAGAGGACTCTTTGCCTCTGCCCTCCACACCATCTGCCCCATCAGCCCATCTCCAGTGGGTTTAAGATCAGGAAACAAAGTAGTTCCCCATTTTTCTCGGGAATCTGTTGCAATTACAGGAAGTGTCAGGTGGGGATGGAGGAGTTATGACAGTACCTGTTCCTTCTCAGCGATAGGCATGGCTCAGGGTAAAGAAAAGTTTGGGAGTTTTTCTGAGAATTCTGGTAAATTTAGGAATGAATTTACTGAGCTGAGCACAGCTTTCGCTTTGACTTGGAGGGATGAGATTGTAGTGTTAACTCATTCCTGCCCCTCTGATGAGAAAAAATGTATTCTTAGAAAGCTGCTGAAGTAGCTGATGGGCTGGCAGCTAACACTCTAGGCCACAATGTGAAGAGGCGTGTGGAGTGTGCAATCTCCTATGCAGACCTAAATGGAACTCTGAAAATCCTATCCACAAGGAGACAACGGGGCATTTTATAGCTCATATTTCAGAAGGAGTGGGAAGATATCTGGTTAAATCTGTCAATTGTGATAGGGTCAAAGAGGTAGCACAAGAAAGGGAGGTGAATCTAGCTGTATTTTAAAATTGCTTGTTGGAGGCCTTCTGGAGCTAATACCCAACCATAGTTGAAAGAAAGGTGACCCCTAATGACTGTGCATTTTATAATGCAGTCTACTCCAGATATTACAAAGAAGTTACAAAAGCTTGAGGTAAGATGCCCAAATCCCACTGTTGACCTTAGCAGAAGAGGCCTTCCAAGTTTATAATAACCAGGACCAGGCAGAAGAGGCAAAGAAGGATAAGAGGTTAGAAAAAAGACAGAGCTTTTGACTACTGTAATTCAACCACTGGCCTCAGGGTAACTCCCAAGGCCCTCAACATCTTACTCAGAGAGGATTAGATAGAAACCAGTGTGTGTCTAGTCAAAATAAAAAAAAAAAAAGAAAGACCCTTGAGAATGTCCCAACCATCTTAGAAAGGGTTGAAGCCCGGGATCAGATATGCTGTCCTGAAAGAGAGAGTCAGCACCTGGAGGGAGGAAGTCTGAGTATCTTCCAGGCTTCACTATAATCAGAAGACATCACCATCACCATGGAGGAGCTTTGGGTAACCAGCGGCAAGACAGGTGAAGAAAAATATAAATTTTCATTTGGACATTAGGACATTCGTTACAAAAATTCTGCCTAGGATGGCTTATTGGTTTAGATTATGGAATACGTGGGACGTCAAGTTCTGTAGTAATTAATTTGAGCTCCATGACCTGAGCTCCAGCAAGCATAGGGGCATCTGGAAGCCCTTCAAGGCCTTTCTGGGAATGGTTGGTTTCAGCTGCATCTGGGTGACTGAGTTTTCTGATGTACAGGAGTCTTCTTGTTACCCTTTGAAATTCTGTGGCATACAGGGTAATAATAAAAGTCCTTACTCACAGACTAAGAAATGCCCCCGAGCTGGTACCCTATTTTTCCACGTCTGAGAGCTGTGGTTACAGCTGCCTCTCTGGTAAGCAAATCTAGTAAGTTGTCCTGTTGACCCCTCAGTAGGATCAAGCTGTCTTACAGGCAAAAGGACATCAGTGGATGACCAGAGGCCAATGAGTGCAATATCAGGTATTTCTGTTAGAAGGTATGAATAGTTCAGGATTGCTTTCCTGGGTTAAAGATTCCACAGAGAAGAAAATCGGGCTGTATTTTGAGGAGAAAGCTACAAGAAGGCATGAAATATTTTTATTGTTGAAGGAAATGCGATTTTGTCTAGACTCCACTTTTGTGGGGAGCATTTCACGGCATAGACTTCAGGAAGGAAACAAGATGGACAGAAAGATGGATATAAAGGGAGAACATTTTTGGATAAGAGAGAATTTTGAATGGATAGATTTTTCCAGAAGGTTAAAGTGAGTTGCAGAAGATTTGCGGGGAGGGGGTGGGCAGGGGTTAGGAAAGGAATTTGTGTGTGTAGTGAAGTTGGCTATCGATTGCACTCAAAAGAGCAGCCAAGCAGTGAAGCCTAGAAAGTTTTTGGCTGTGGTGGTGGGTCGACCCACAGAGCAGCATTCCCCAGTGCTCGGATTGAGAGAATAGAAAGGCACAGATTCAGGAGTATCAGATTGTTCCTGTAATTTTTTCTGTCAGCTATTCTACAATTTTATTCCTAAATTTCATCTCTTGATGGAGTTAGGGGTCATTTCTCCTCACCATCATTATATCAACTAACTGACACAGTGTCATTTTTATTTAAATTGCATGGCACCTTTGTGCTCACTGACTAGGCCCACAGATGATCTGTCTACAGGTTGCGAGGTCAGAATGGCTTTTCTGCTGTTGGTAACTCTGCCAAGGGCAGAAGAGAAGCCAGCCATGTTGGCCCAGTCCTGTAGGGAGCCTGCGTCAGACAAATGCATGATTTCTCTCCACTCACACTGGATATTTGTCTCTTAACAATGATCTCTTAAGGCTTTCTGCAGCCAGGCTATATTGCATTCTGGTATTTAGAAGTTACTAGATGATAGTTTTGGGGGTGACTCTGGGGATCTGGGGCAGCACTGAGGCTGTAGTGTTGGATCTGGGAGGTGTGTCCTCTCCAGTGTTCACAGCCATCTCCTGTGTTTAGTTTTCCACCATGTTCTTCGGTGAGATGTTAGCAAAGAGGGCAGCACTTTGATTATCTGCAGCACTGTGGGTATCTCACTGCAGCAAGTGCTGAACTTTGGAGGATGCACATGCGAAGTAGGAATGGGCTGCAGGGCTGAGCCTCAGCTATCCCAAGGCCGAGATATTTTACAGTTTCATGGAGCTCAACTAGAAACAAACAGGTGTGAATGTATACTGTGGGCAAGCACAGCTTCCTCTTAGGCCTAGTGGGAATTACCAATTCTTCAATTGGTGGGTGGAACCTATTACTGTTTTGTGTAACATTCTTGTATGTATGTAAATCTGTGCCTCCAGCACTCTCTTGCCTTCTGTGCCACCTTTTACTTCGAGTCTTAACTGCTTCTCTTTAGCTGAGTGAAGTAATCATCACAGGGAAAGATGACTTCTCATTTTGTCACATAAGGTAATTGGCTGCTCTAAGGCTCATAGGATGACACTCTCACTTTAAGCCCACATGCTCAATGTTTGGTGATTAATTGGCACAACTCCGAGACAGCTTTTTGACCCCACAAGTGCCAGAAATTCTCTCTCTCAGCCAGGAGTGAACTCTCAAGCGGGACAATAGATAAAACTGCCGGACCTTCTCTGACTCATCACACCAGTGTTGGTGCAGGTAGAAGCCAAATTTCCTGTGCCACAAGGTGCTAGAAATGACTTGTCTCATTTTTCCATGCAAGAAGACTCTGGTAAACTAGTTGTGCTGGCCCAGGGAGGCTAGGCTATGCCCAAGTGAGAAGGCACCGGTTATAGGCTGAGATGTGGGGTCTGCCTGGAAAGAGTCTGGCTGGGCTTTCTTCTCTGAAAGAGGAGAGAAAGTCTTAGTGATGTGACGAATGCGTTACATTTTCACATCTCGGTCATCCTCAAGAACTGGTGGGATTAAGGCAGCTGATGCCTGTGATTATAGGCTCAGTTCCTTGAATCTTGCAATGGCAGAAAGTGTAGCCCTGGCCATCTGACTCCTGACACGCTATAAGTTAAGAGGTGCATGTCAAGCGCCCACAGTGTCCAATTCCGACATCTTTGTCATTCCCTGCACAAATTTTACAGAGCTTCACAATATAATTCGTATTGTTCATGTGTCATTTTCATATGATCATGGGTTGTAGGTGCACATAGCCCAGAATTGTAACTCCTCCCATCAGAATAAGGATAAAATTCTCCCTTCTGCCATTGACCAGGACTTGAAATTAAAGTTGCTGCTCTCCTTGAGAGAGGACATCTAGGAACAAATATTATACATTGTTCTATACGTCCACCCATTGGTCTGCTTGTGGTAGCCATTCACTTGTGAACTCTGGGTTGTCTCCAAAGGCCATTTCAGTTCTGACTTCTAAAGTCCTACAGGGCATGTGGGGTGGTGCTGGAAGAGGCAGGTGTTGCTCTCAGGCCAAGTCGCACTCCAGCAATGAGGATTGTGGTTTGTCTCTCAAGCCCCCTCGTGTGCCCTGCTGAAGTGAGGCTGATTCTGGGGTGACCCCAGCCCAGGAGTGAGCCAGGCAGTGGCACAAGGATCCAGCACATCTGCTGAGGGGATACTTCTCTAGTGCACAGCCCTGTTCCTGGGGCCTTGCTCCTGTGGGCATGGAGGGGTGAGGGCTGCCTCTGTCAATCCAGTTCCTGTTTTCTCTTATGGATGTCACTCTCCAGTTAACCTTGCACTTGCCTGGCTCCACCTTGGCATCACCTTCTAAGACCCCAGCTTGCGAGAGCCCCGGTTTTGGTTTTTAAAGTCCTCCACCAGACTGAGACATGAGAAGAGCTCCTCCTGAGACTTCAGTCACCCAACAAATATTGATGGGATTAAAAAAGAGGTGAGGAGAGAAGCCACGCAGATATCTGTGGAGAGTCTCAGGTGGTGGGAATGGTAGTGCCAAGGCCCCGAGGTAGGAAATGGTTTAAAGAACAGACAATGGCCAGTAATGCTAAGTGTGGCTGATCAATTAAGAGGGGCCCTGGCTGTGTGCTACCTTGGTGTGCTAGTCTGAGGATTGCTGCTGAGCTTGATGCAAGCAATTTCTTTGGTGGGGAAGTGATGGACCTTGCTGGGGTGTGTTCAAGGGAGGGCAGGCAGAGGGAAAATGCAGAGAGTGAGTGAGGACAGTGACCTGGGGCTGTCCATTGGTTTACTTGTTGGAGGATGGCAGAAATGCCAGCTTTTGGAAGGATACCAAATGAGAAAATGCTATGAATGGATAACCTTTAGAGGAGTATGGAGATATTTTATCCCCAGCATTGAGGGAAAGGCAAAGATATCATGGCTGACATATTGGTGGTAAAGATATGGGCGAAAGAGAGGTGTGCACCAGGGCAATGGGAAGGCCAGATCTTTAGTGGAAAAGTAGGGTGGAGAACAGATATTGGAAGACAAAGAGAAATGAGAATGAAGAAGAGTATCCAGGAGAGAAGGGTGCAAAATTACATAATGAAGTATAAGTATGAAATATGGAATATGAGTATGGAGCATGGAAACTAGAATATAGAATATGGAGTATGGAGACTAGACTGTGAAGTATGAAGAATGAAGGGTAGAGTATGTAATATGGAGAATGGATTAGAGAGTATAGAACATGGAGAATGGAGTTCAAAGCAAGGAGTATGATATGTGAAAAATGAATAATGGAGAATGGAGTATAGAATATGGGGAATAGTATGGAGAATTGTCATGAATAATATAGTACAGAAGTGAAAAATATAGTAGACCAAGTGGACACTGGAATACATAGAATGGAGTGTGGCATATGAAGAATGAAGTATGGTTTACAGAGTATGGAGTGTGGATAATGGACAATTAAAATTGAAGTAGAGAATGGGGTGTGGGAAAAACATATAATATGGAGAATGGAGTTTAAAGAATGAAATGCAGAGCATGGGATAAAAAGGAGAACGTAGAGTGGAATATAGAACAGGGAAAAGGGGATGAAGAATTGAGTATTGTGTGTGAAGTATGGATTATGAAAAATAAAGTATAAATTATGGGGTATGGAGACAATAGAGAATGAAGTATGTGGATAAAAGAGCACAGAATATGGCAAGAAAATGTGGAAAGTATGGAAAATGGAGTACAGAAAATGGTATGTGAAATATGTAGGTTAGAGAATGGATATAATGAATAGAGAATACAATATAGAGAACAGAACATAGAATATGGAGAATGGTATATGGACTCTGAAGAATACAGTACAGAGAAGGAACAGTGGAGAATTGAGAATTGAGAATTATGGCAGAATGTGGAGGATGGAGTATGAAGTATAGCGAATGAGTATAAAGTATAGAAAATGAACACCAGTGCGTGAAGAATAGAAATTAGAGTATGGATAATACAGCACAACACATGCAGTCAAGCTAGAGATTGGAAAATGGAGAAGGTAGTATAGAATATAGACACAAGAATATTGAGATTAGTGAATGGAGAACAGAAGAAGAAATACAGAATAAGGAGACTAGTGCGTGGAGTAAAGATACTAAGAAATGGGGAAAGAAGTATGGAGAATGGAGTGTGGAATACAGAGTATGGAAAATGGAGCATGGCTTATAAAGATTGGGGTACTGTAGTCATAGCTATTCAGAAGGGTGAGGCAGGAGGATTTTGAGTTCAAGGCTAGCCTCAGCAATATAGTGAGGACTTGTTTCAAAAAAATTGAGAGATAAAGACTGGCAAAGAAGATAGAATATGGGAAATAAAATATGCAGAATGGAGTACAAAGAATGGACTCTTAAGTATGGAAAATGGACAAATAACTATGTGTAATAGAGTATGTAATGTATAGAATCTAGGAGAATGTGATACGGAAAATGAAATATGAAAAATGTAGAATGGACTGTGGCAAGTGGGGAATGATTATTGAAATATAGAATATGAAGAATGGAGTAAATAATGAAAGAAGAGAATGGAGTGTGGTGTATGGAGTGTGGACAATACGGTATATTGAATGAAGTAAGGAACGTGGAGAATGAAGTGTGAAGAAAGGAGTGTGGAGAATACAGTAGAGAATATAGACAAACAAGTGTGGAGCATGGAGTCGAATGAAGAACAGAGCAAGATAGAAAATGAGGAATAGAGTAGGTAAATGGAGAAAGAGTATGGAGTACAGAGCACAGAGAAGGGAATATAGAGAATAAAATATGGAGTTTGTGAAGTGGAGGATAGAATATAATGAAAGGAAAATGTAGATATGAATGGAGTGTGGAGAATGTTGTATGGCGAATGGATGTGAAGAACGAAATTGGAGTATGGATTGTAGTGTATTGAGAATGGACAACAGAACACGGAGAACAGATAAAGGAATGAGAAATAGACTATAGTGTAAGAAGAATAGATAATGGAATGTGGAGAATGAAAAATGGAACATGAAATTTGGAGAGTAAGTTATGGAAAAAAGAAAATGGAGAATGTAGTGTACAATATTGATCAGTGAGTATGAAGTTTATAGTATGGAGAATGCTATATGAATGATGGAGAAAAGATGTGGAGAATGAATAATGGGATAGAAAATGAGTATGGAGAATAAAATACAATTATGGCGAATGGAGTATGGAGTAAGATGTATACTGTATGGAGAATGGAGTGGACAATGGAGTATGGTATGCAGCATACGGAGTATAGAGAATGGCAAAAATAGTGTGAATGTTACAGTTTGGAGTATGGAGTATTCCTCCAGGAGTACCAGGAGCATTCTGCCTGCGGTTTGGTGTCCTCGGTGTCCTCACAGGCAAACACCAGACCTGGCTCCCCTGAGCACGATGGTACACTTCCGCAACCTCAGCCACTTGGGATCCCAAGTCAGGATGATTGCAAGTTTGAGGCCAGCCTGGGTAACTTAGTGAGATCCCGTCTCAAACAGAATAAAAAGAGTTGGGGATATAACTTGGTGTGAGAGCACCTGCCTAGCACGTGCCAGGCCCTGGGTTCAATCCCCAGTATGGTAAAAAAAAAAAAAATCTATCTCCCTCTCTTATATAGTGTAGAGTATTTAAAATGGAGAGTGGAGTATAGAATGTGCAGAATGATATATGCAGTATTGATAGTAAAGAATGGGGGAAGGAGAATGAAAATTGACTATGGAAATAAAACAGTAGAGAATGGTATATGGTGTATAAAGCATGAAAAATAGAGTATGGACAATGGGAGAATAGTGTCCAGACAATGGAGTGTGTGTTACAGAGACTAGGTATAAAAAATTAAATTGGAGAAAGGGAGAGAAGTAAGAATATAGAGTATGGAATATTTAAAGAATATAGGATAAGAATGTAATGTTGAATATGGAGAACCGAGAATGGAGTATGGATAATGGAGTACAGAGCATGGAGACTGTAATATGGAGAATGTGGTAGGGCAAATAGAGTATAGAGAATGGACTGCAGGAAATGGACAATGGGGAATGAAGCACGAAAGAAGAATGAAAGATTTTAAATAGAGTGGGAAGTATGGAGAAGGACAAAAGGGGAGTGAAATGTGAATGGATAACAGAGTATGAAGTCTAGAGTCTAGAGTCTGAAGAATTGAGTATGGTGAAGAGAGTAAGGAGAATGGAGAATGGAGTATAGAGTATGGAGAAAGGACTATAGAATATGGTACATAAAGAATAGGTTATATAATATGGACCAAGGAATATGAAAAATGGAGAATGGAGGATGGTGAATGATTAAAGAAAACTGAAAATGGCAATTGAGGAGTGGAGTATGGTGATCAGAGAAAGGACAATGGAGAATGGAGTGCAGAAAATGGAAAATAGAGAATGGAGGATAGACACGGAATATGGAGAACTGACTACAGAAAATGAAGATAGGGTATAGACAATGGAGTGTTGAATATAAAGAAGAGGAAAAGAAATTAAAAATGGATTATGGGGAATAGAGTATGGAGAATAGGGTATAGAATACAGAGACTAGAGTATAGAATATAGAAAAATGAGAATGGAGAATAGAGATTGGAGGATGGAAAATATAGGATGAAGAATGAAAACAGTATGGAGAATGATTATGTATATTGGAGAATGTAATAGAGACAATGGAATGCAGAACACAGAGCATACGGTGTGTACAAAGGAGTATGGAGTTTGAATAATAAAGGGGAGAATGAAATTTGAATAATAGAGTGGAGAATGGAATATAGACGATAGAGTTTGGAGTATAGTGTTTGGAGACTGTACCATGGAGTATGAAAATGGAAAATCGAGTATGATGAATAGCGTATGGAGTCTAAAGAATAAGAAATTGAGTATGAAGTATGGAGTATGGAAAACAGAGAATAACAATGAAGTATGGAAATAGAAAATGGTTATATAGAATGTACAATGTAAAATGGAGTATGGGGAATACAGGAAATGGACTACAGACTAGGGAATATGGAGGATAGAAAATGGAAGGTAGAGTATCAAGAACAGAGAATGAAGAAAAAGAATAGAGAATGAAGTACATAGTGTAGAATATGGACAATGGAACACATGGTATGAAGAAAGGTGCTGAAAAATGTACAAAGAGTTATTAAGTGTGGAGAACAGCAAAGGGAAAATAAAGTATAGAAAATGAAGAACAGGGTATGGAGTATGAACAATGATGAATAGAGAATAAAGTATGGAAATAGGAAATGAAGAATGGTATATGAAATACAGAATATGGGAAATGGAATACAGATTGTGGCAATACGAATGGATTATGGGGGGTATGCATGTGGGGGGCGCAGGCTTTGCACTGAGCTACATCCTCAGCCATTTTTAAATTTTATTTCTTTTATTGTTGAGACAGGGTCATACCAAGTCGCTAAGTTTCCTGAGTTGGGCTTGAGCTTATGACCCTCCTGCCTCAGCATCCAGGCATGTGTCACCATGCCCGACTGGAATACGGGGTCTGAAAAAGGAGAATGGAGATTAAATGTGGAGAATAGGCTATAAAATACGGAAACAGAATGTAATATGAAGCACATAACATGGAGAATGGAGCGTGGACACTAAAGTTTGGGATGGTGTATGGAGTATACAGGGCAGAGGCAGGAAATGCAGTAGGGAGAATGTATAATGGAGTATAAGGTATAGAGCATGAAGAAGAAAGTAAGAAGAATGAAGAATGAATTGTGGAGAATGAAGCATGAAGAACCTTTAAAGGTGAATGGAGTGTAGCTTATGGACAAAAAATATGGAGTGTGAAGAGTGGAAAATGGAAAATGTAGTCTGCATAAAAAGAATGCCAAAAGATAATGGAGAATGGAGAACAGAGTATAGAATATCAAGAATGAAGTACGATATGTGTCAGACTATAGAATATAGGATAATGAGTAAAGTATGGATAAAGGAGAACAGATTGTGGAGTATGGTGAAAGGAGACTGGTGAATGAATAATAGAATATGGAGAATGTTGTGTGGAATGAAGTATGAGTCATGAAGTAGAGAGTTGGGTGTGGAGAAACAATAGTGGAGTGTGGAGAATAGACAATAGAAACAATAGAATGAAGTGTGGATGATGGAAATGCCTTATAGAAAATAAAGAACGAAATAGACAATGTATGCTGTGTGCAATATGCAGCATAGAGAAAGGAGGAGGATAGAGGGCAGGGGAGAGAAGTAAAAAGAACTAATATGTATTGTATACATGTACTAACTCCGCAAAATGAATGTAATCATTATGTGCTGTAAACACATACAAATAAAATTGTTTTAAAAATTAAAAAGAGAAGGGTTGGGGATTTAGCTCAGTGGGAGACCACTGTGCCTAGCAAGTGCAAAGCCCTGAGTTTGATCCCCAGCACCCCCCCAAAAAAAGGTAAAAGGAGAAAGAAGGTTGGAGTAGGGATAAAGCAGTATGGAGTACATAGTAAGGAGAACGGGACTTGGAAGATGGAAAATGTAAAACAGATAATGAGAACGGAGTAGGAAGAATGGTTATGTACACTGGAGAACAGAGTGTGGGAAACGGAAAATAAAGAACATAGTATGGAGTACAGTGAATAGAGTGTGGAGAACAGCATGTGGAGAATCAGGGATGGAAAATGGAATGTGGATCTGGAGACTATAGTAGGATTACAAAGAACAGAAAATGGAGAATGTGATACCCAGAATAGACTATGAAATATAAAGAGTAGTGTGTGGCATATAGTGAACCGTGGAACGGAGAATGAGGGATGGGGTATGGCTAATGAAGTACAGATTATGGGTAACACAAATTAGGAAGGTGAAGGGAGAATTAAGAACACATAAAATAAAATGGAGAATAAAGTACCATAAGTAGACTAAGAAACATGGAGAATGGAGTGCGGGAAAACAATGGAGAATAATGTACGAAGAGTGGAGAATGGAAAATAGAGACAAGAGAATGGAAGATAGAAATAGTATGTGGAGAATAAAAAAGTAGTCTAGAGAATAAAGAATGACATATGGAAGCCAGATGTGGTGATATGTGCCTCAGAAGGCTGAGACAGGAGGGCTGTGAGTTTGAAGCCAGACTGGGTTACACAGCATGTTTCAGGAGAACCTTCCCACATAGTGAGACCCTGCCTTAAAAACACACACACAAAAGAAATACGGAGAACAAAGTATAGATATGGTGAATGAATTATGAAGAATCGAGACTGGCACAGGAGGAATAGAATATAGAGGACAGAGTGAACAATGGAGTATGGAATGTGCAGTATGAAGTATACAGAAGGGAGAATGGGGTAGAGAAAATGCAATGTGGAGTACGTAGTAAGGTGCATGGGGTGTGCAGTATGAAAAATGTAAACAAAATGAGAATGGAATTTGGAGAGTAATTATACGGAATGGTGAATGGGGCTGGGGGATGGAAAATTGAAAGTATAGAGTATGGTGAATGGAGTGTGGAGAATAGAGAATGGAGAATGGAATAGGGAGTATAATGAATGGAGTATGGTATTTGGAGGAAAACGTGACATATGTATATGCAAAAAGGAGAGTGGAGGATGGAGAATGGACAATGGGATATATTAGAGCATGGAGTGTGGAAATAAAGAATGGAGAAAGAAGTATGGATAGTAGAGAATTAACCATGGAGAAGAGACTATGAGGATATGGCAATGAAGAATGATATAAGAAGTACAGTATGAAAAATAATGGAGTGTGGATAATGGAGATTGAGGTATAAAGCATGGAATTAGGGAATGGAGAGTGGAGAAAGGTGATTCAATACAGAGAACAGTGTATAGACTAGCATGGGTAACAGAGTATGGAGGATGGAGATTGTGTCTGGAGAATGTAGTATGGAGCATAAAGCATGAATTGCAGAATACGGAGAATGGGAATAGACAATGGAGAATGGAGTGGAGAAAGGAGTAAGGGGATACCGTATGAAACATGGAGAAAGGAAAAGGAAAAATGGAATACACAGAATGCATAATGGAGTATGTAGCAGAGATACTGGAGAGTGAAATACAGCGAAGCGAGTGAGGAGAACAGAGAATAAGAATAAAGAATGGACTGTGGGAAATGAATATGGTATAGAGCGTCGAGTATATGATATCTAGAATAGATATGGAGTATGAAGAATGGAGAATGGAGTATAGTTTACAGAAATGGAATATAGAGTGTAGGGAAAGGATATTGAAGTGGAAACGAAATATAATGGATGGAGTCTAGAGAATGAAGTACAGAGTACGGAGAGCAGAGCATGCAGAAGTGTGGGAGAATGGAAAATGTAGAAAGGAGAAAGAAGTATAGAGAGTGGTGTATGGAATATTGAGTATGGAAAAGGGAATAAAGAGTATGGAATATGGAGAATAGACAATGGTGTGTGGAAAATGGAAAAAGAGTTTGAAGAATAAAAAATAGATTTCAGAGGCTGGAAGTGTACCTCTGTGGTAGAGTGCTTCCCCGGCACATGCAAAGTCCTGGGTTCAACTCTCAGCAACGTGAAGAAAAGGAAAAAAGTATAGAGTGGAGGATGGAATATTGAGACTAGACTAGCTATATGAATGGAGTGTGCAGGATGAGAACTGCGTGTAGAATGGAGTATGATGCGTGGAGTATAGAAAATAGAAAATGGAGATAGATGATGAAATGTGGAGCATAAAGAATATAGATTCAGAAGAGAGTGTGAAGTATGTCGTATTGGAAATGTTTACGTGGAACGGAATATGGGGTATGGAGAACAGAGACTGGGGAAGGGAGAATAAAGAATGCACTATGGGACATGAAGAATGGAGTACGACACAGAGAATGGAGTATGAAAATGTCATACACAGAATAGAATATCCAGAATGGATCATGAAGAATGTAGTTTGCGGAATGTAGTGTAAGTTGTGGACAAAGGGGTGTAAAATGCAGAGAATGATGTAAGGAAAATGGAGTATAGACAGTAGACGATGGAGTACTGAGTATGGAGAATGGAGCAAGAGTGCTGAAATGGAGTATGGTGAATGGATTTGGATTTAGGAAAATAATATGTGAGGTTTGCGTTATGCAGAATGAAGTATGGAGAACAGATCATTGCGTGTGCGTTATGAAGAATGGCGTATGATTTGAGTAAGGAGAATGGAAAATGGAGTCTGCGTATTGAAAATAAAGCATAGAATACGGTGAATGATGTATTAATACATAGCATGGTATGTGAAGTATGAAAACGAAATAGAAAATATAGACAATGAAGTATGGGAAAGGAATATTGAGAACGGGTTATAGAGTACGTTGCAGAGAGAATGGAGAATGGCACATGGAGGATGTTCTACAAATATGGAAAATGCAGAGTGTAGTATGGAGAAGGATAAATGTATAATAGAATATAATATGCATTGTGGGTTAGAGAGTATGGAGTCTTTAGAATGAGGAGAGGAGAACAGAGTGTCAAGTATAGAGAATAGAGAATAGAGAATGGAGTTCGGTGAACAGAGTAAAGAGAATAGAGAATAATAAATGAAGAATGGAGTGTGGAGCATGAAATATAGTGTATGACATATGGAAAATTGTTTATGGAATGGGGAGTGAAATGTGGAATATGGAAAATGGTGTATGTAATATGAAAATATTTGTGTAGAAAGGAGTAAGGAGTTGGAGTGTGGAGTATGGAGAGTATAAAGAGTGGAGAATGGAGTCTGTGGAATGAACAATGAAGTAGGTGATATGGAATATGGCAAATGTAGTAAGGAGAATAAAAAATAAAGAATGGATCATGGAATATGGAGCATATGGAACAGAGAATAGAATACAAAATGCTGACAATGGAGTGGAGAATATAGGATGGAGTACAGAGAATGGAGCAAGAACAATAGAGAATAAAGAATGGAGAATTAATATGAAGTACAGAGAATGGAGTGTTGTGTGTATAATACAGATACGAAGTATGGAATATGGATTATGGAATGGAGAATGGTGAATAAGGTAAGGAGAATAAAAACTGGGTAACAGAGAATGGAGTATGGGATATAAAGAAAAAAGTATGTAGTATGATGTGTAGGGTCTGAGAAAGGTGATACAGAGAAAACAATATGTAGTAAATGGAATGGAGAACGAAGCATAGAATGTGGAAATGGGGTACAAAGCATGGAGGAAGGAGTGGGGGAATGAATATGTTCTATGGATTGTGGAGTTGGAAACTAGAGAATATGGAATAGAATATAGAATATGAACAATGGACTATGGAATATGAAGAATGTTATTAGGGAGAATAGAAATTAGAGAATAAACTATAGCTATAGACAGTAGTATGGAGTGTGGAGAATGAAGAATATTGTGTGGTGTATGGAGTGCGCATTATGGAAAATGACTTAGAAAGTGGAAACGGTGCCAGGCGTGGTGGTGCATGCCTGTAATCCCAGCACTTGGGAGGCTGAGACAGGAGAATCTCCATGAGTTCTACATATTGAGCTCAAGGCCAGCCTGAACTACATAGAAAGACCCCGTCTCAAAAAAAAAAAAAGTCCAAAGAATTGAAAATGGCATCTGGAGTGTAGGATATAGACTGTGGAGAATAGAATATTCAATATTCCATATGAGTTATGGACAATGGAATATGGACAATGGTGAATGAAGTTGGAGTATGCAGAACAAAGAAACTACAATGATGTATGGATAGTGGAGCCTGAAGAACCAAGAATGGAGTATAGAATCTGGACAAAGATGAACAGAGTATGGAGATGGATTATGGTGAATGGAGTGTAAAGAACAGAGAATGAAGAATAAAAATGGAGTATTGAATATGAATAACAGAGTATGGAGAATGGCAAAGGAAGAATGAAGAGTGGAGGAGAAATTTTTTAAAATAATGTATAGAAATGGAGAATGGAGAGTAAAATATGGAGATTGGAGTATGGCGTATGGATGAGTAAGAATAGAGAAAAGAGTATGGAGAATGGAGAATAAAATATGGAATTAGGATAATGGAGGATAGCATATAAAGGATAGGGTGTGGAGTATGGATTATGGATATTTAGATATTGAGTATGGGATTAAAGAATAGAGGATGGTGATAGGAAATGGAGTATAGAGAACAGAGTGTGGGGAAAGGAGTATTGAATACAGAAGACAGAAAGAGATGTGAAAAACCAAGAATGGAATACGGTGATTGTTGAATGGAGATTGTCATTCAGAGTATATAGGAAGTTAGAGTGTGGAGAATGAAGTGTAGAACACGAGACTGGGAATAGAGCATGGCTTTTACAGGATGCAGAATGGAACATGGAGAATATGTAACTGAATATGGAGTACAGATAATGGAAAATGGAGCATGGTGAAAGAAGTAAGGGAATGGGGAATAGAGAATGAAGGATGGAAAACCGTATATGAAGAATTTGTAATGCAGATAGAGAAAGGAAGGTGTATAATGGAGAATGAATTCAGGAGCTGGAGAATAGAGACTAGAATATTGAGAAATGGAACATGGAGAATACTGTGTGGATGACAAAGAAGGAAGTATAGAGAATGGAGTACAGAATACACATAAAAACATGCGATATATAGAAAATGACATATAGATAATGAATTGAGTACATTCCCCATTGATAATGGGGAATGGTATACACAGATTTCAGAAATGGGTCATGGAGTATAGTAAAGGAAGAATAAAGAATGGAATATAGAATATGAAGAAGAGAATGAAAATGAAGTGTGATGAAGAGAAAATGAAATAGGGAGAATGGACCATGCTGTATAAAAAATTAACAAAAAGCTTGAAGAGTGAAGAATGGATTGGAGAATAGAGAAAGAGGTTGATATGATGTATGCAGTGTGTAGGATGGCTAACGCAGTAGAGCGTAGAATGGGGAATGCAGTATGGAAACTGAGAATGGAACGTGGGGTATGGAATATGGAGTACAGAAAATAGGGAATGGAGTATGGTTTATGTAATGTGGAGAAGGGCAAATGTAGAGTGAAGTATGGAGCTTGAAATATGTAGCACGATGGAGCATGGTGTCTATAGTATGGAGAACAGAAAACAGAATCTAGTGATTTAAGTAAGGATTATAAGAATGGAGAATGCAAATGAAAAATACAGTGTAGAATATGAACAATGATCTATGAAATACTACATACGGTGTGTAGATATGAATACAGAGCATGCAGAATGAAGAAGAGAATACAGAATGTGGACAATGGAGTATGGAAAATAGAAAAGATTATTAGTAATAGAGTATGCAGAAGAGTGCGTGGTGTGTGGAATGGATTATGGGGTTAGAACAAAGGTTTATGGAACATGGAAAATGTATGTGGAGAACGTAGCATAGAGAAATTAAGATAGAAAATAAAGTATAGAATATGGCATATCAGTACGGGAGTATGACATTTGTAGAATACAAAATGGTATGTATAGAATAGATAATGGAGTATGAAATATGGAATATAGAGAATATATAATGGAATGAGATGAATGGAGAGAAAATAAAGCAGAATAAAAAATGAACAAAAGACTATGGAGTATCGAGCCTGTGGTTAGAGAATAGAATGTAAAGTATATACTGCGGATATGGAGCATGAGGAATGGATTATGGTGTTCATAGTAGAGAATACTGTACGGTGAATGGAATAAGGAGAAGGAAAAATAGAGAATAGAGAATGGAATAAAGAAGAATGAAGTATATAAAATGGAGAATGAAGAATGGAATATGGATTGTGAAGGATGGAGAACGGTGTGTGGATAATGAAGAGAGTGGAATACGGAGAATGGAGGAGTGTACATAAATGGCATGTGGATAAGGGATTTTAGTGTACTGAAAATTGACAATGGAAAGTGTATATAGAGTATGGATCATGCTGTATACAGGTATTAGAGCACGATAAATAGAGTATGGAAAAGAAAGAATGAGAATAATGTGTAGAGAAGTAGAGAATGAAGAATGGAGAATGGGAAGAAGAATGGAGTGCACGGATAACAGAGTGTGGAGAATGGAGGACAGAAGACCAACAACAGAGAATGGAAGATGGAATATGGTAAATGAAGAATAAAGAGTGGAAAGCAGAGCAGATCAAGAAATAAAAATAGCAAATAAATATATGAAAAAGTGTTCAACATCATTGGTCATTCAAGAGATACAAATCAAAACAATGCTAAGATACCATCTCACTCCAGAAAGAATAGCTATTATCAAGAAATCAACCAATAACAAATGCTGGCGGGGCTGCGGGGAAAAAGGAACCCTCCTCCACTGTTGGTGGGAATGTAGACTGGTCCAACCACTGTGGAAATCAGTGTAGAGATTCCTCAGAAAACTACAATTAGAGGTTCCATTTGACCTGGCTATTCCTCTAAATGGTATCTTCCCAGAAGAATTAAAATCATCATATCACAGCGATATATGCACAACTATGTTCATAGCAACACAATTTGCAATAGCTAAGTCTTGGAAACAACCCAAATGCCCAACAACTAATGAATGGCTAAAGAAGATGTGGTTTTTCTACACAATGGAGTACTATTCTGCCATAAAAAGGGATAAACTGGAGATGTTAGTGGGTAAATGGATGCACCTTGAGAACATACTCTTCAGTGAAATAAATCAGACACTCATCAGTGCACATTGAGTTGTTTCTGTAATATGAGAAACCATAAGTGTAAATAAAGACAAAGAGGTATAATAGATGTTATGTAAAAAAAAAAAGTATTCAAAAGAGAGGAGAACTAGATAGGGAGAAGGGGGAAAAGAAGGAAGGGAAAAAGAAAAGAAAGGAGAAAGGGAAAAAATATAAATAAACCTGCTGCAAATAGGGAAGGGTGGGGGAATGGAAGGGAAGGATAGAAAAAGCAGGGGGGAACCAAGATATATCATGTACAGGTACAAAATAACCATGTTGGATACGATCATTATGTATACAATGTACTATTACATGTTCTTGGTAAAAAAAAATAATTTAAAAAAAGAGTGGAGAGTGGAGAACAAAGATGATATATAGACGGAGGATAGAGAGTGAAGGGTGAAGGATGGAGGGTAGAGAGTAGAGAACAGAGGACGGAAGGTGGAGGATGGGAGAGTGAAGAGTAGAAGATGCAGAGGGGAAAGTGGAGAGTAGAGAATGAAGAGTGGGGATTGGAGGGTGGAGGGTGGAGGGTGGTCTCCTTCTCCCACTGTGCAGGCTTGGCATCGCTGCTCCACCTTCATTCCTGGGGATCTTTGTTATGGGCCAGGCACTGTGTCAACCCTTCCTTTGGGCCATATATTTGGCAGGTGCTCTAGCGACACAGGCAGTGCAAGCAGGGCTCCCAGCTAGTGACAGGATCTTTGCCATGTGGTGCGGTGAGATTTACTTACCCCTCACATTGGCCTCCGTGCTGTGCTCCTTGCTGTATTTCTGAGCATGTCCAGGGTTGGCTGGATGCCCTCATAGGCTTTTTACCTTTGTGACTGAGCACCTACTGTGTGCCACTCATTGTCTCAGGGATGTACATATATCTGAGGGTCGTAAGCAAAAGAAGGCCTCAGTTTTCCCATCCGTTCATGGGGAGACAGCCGTGTCTCAAGTGTGTTGGGCAGCTCGGGACAGCCCCCATCATAAAGGCTAGGAGTTCTTGGGGGGCCGGGATACCAGAGTCCCTCAGGCCCACGTGCAGAGCTTAGAACCCTCTCTTCTCTTAGCAGCCTTTGCAGGAAACACAGGAGCACCAAGGGGCTTCTGGGATGGCCTTCCCAATAGCAGAAGCCCTCAGGGAAGCCTGAATGCACTGCCCTGCAGTGGCCTCCCAGGTGGGCCATCCACAGCAGGAGGTCCTGGGCCTTACTTGTCCACAGACTCTCGGCCTTGAGCTTTGGGTGTAAGAGCCTCTGGCCCCGCTCCTGGCCATAGCCATCTTTGCTCCCTCCCCTCCCCGACCTGGTCTTTCCTTCACCTTGGGCCTCCTTGTGTCTGTCTTCCAGAGCCTCTAGGTATTTTCCATAAACCGAATTCTGTTGAAGGAGGATGAAGATTTGCTGATTGAAGAAGAATTTGAAGTGGCCATGTTAGCAAACAAAGGAAGACCCTCATAGGCTCCTCCTGCAATGCCCCGTACACCCACAGGACGAGCCTCTCCACCTGGTTCCAACCTGGGCCATCTCCCCACCCAGCTCCACTCCAGCCGCCACACTTGCTCAGCCCCAGCTCTGGTCTAGCTAGTTCTGCCTCTCGTCCCACCCCACCCATCGCTACCCTCCAGGGCCTGGGGCAGCAGGCTGGGCTGACTGACCCAAGCAGGTGGCAGCAGCAGCCTCCTCCCCACAGCATCCCTGGCGAGGGGCTCAGGCTGTCCCTCCAGCTGCTTGAGGCAGCGATTCCCAGGGGGCTACTGTGAGCAGCGGCTCCCAGGCAAAGGTGAAGGCCGCAGGGAGGGGCATTGCACAAGCTGGGAAGCAAAGGTTAGAGAAAAGCAAATTCGATAAGGCAGCTTTTGATCACTCTTCCACGAAAAGGCCCTGCTCCCGGTCCCCAGGCCTCGTGGTCGCCGGGGAAACCCGCCAAGCCTGCTCGCCTACGCCTGTCCATCAGGCCCCTCCCGTCCCCCCAGCCACACCCAGCCCCTACCTGGTTTTGGTGCTATTCCCCTTTTTCCAGCTCCACCAGGGTTCTCTGCCCCAGCCACTATGCTCAGGGAGGATGCATAGTGGAAAAGACTGGGACCTTGCGTGGTTCTTGGCTGCTCTAGTCTGCCTTGCAACCAGACTTGAGTCACCCCTCTCTCAGAGCAAACAGGCAGGCTGGGCATCCCAGGGCTCCTCAGTCAGAGTAGGCCTTCTTCCTCCATTATGGGCTCCTCCAGTGCTGAGATCATGGATGGCACCTCCGACAAGCCAGGAGCTGAGAGCACACGGAGAAACTGAGGCCTGGCAGGGCATGCAGGGAGTGGAGAACACTTCTTTGTCCAGAGACATAACCTGAGGTGGCTCCAGTGATCCAGAGACCTGGCTGTGGGCCCTGACCCAGCCACAGCAGCTAGCATTCTCTGCCTCGGTTTCTCTCCACAATGCTGTCCCCACGGGTGGCAGGGGCTAAGAAGCCAGAGTCTATTGGGTCTCTTAGGTCACAGCTGTGCCACATCTATGAGTCTGTCATGCCACAGCTGTGCCATATCTACTTCTGGACAGACCTTTAGAGAAAGAGACAAAGCTCTGGTGGCTGGTGGAGAACCTGAGGTCTGGGAGTGGCGATGTGGGGTCAAGCCCAAGGCTGACCCTGTCTGATCCTCCACTTTCCTCCTTGCCTCTGGTTTTGCTCCTGTCTTTGCTATGCCAACTTCCATGGCCCTTGGGAATGTCGCCTCAGCCCAGAGCACCGCTGGTGCTGGGAGGAAGGGATTAGGGAGTGTGGTACAGTAAGATGCGCAAAAGTCGGCGGTGAGGGACAAGCCCAGCAGTGGTGGGAGAGCTGGTCATCCAGGCAGGCCAGCCCTGGGGCGTGCTTCTCAGGGCCTCTTTGCTGGAACAGGGAGTGCCCCTGGCTGGGTTGCACTTACTCAGCAATCTTCCATGGCTCCCCAGTACTGGGAGGGGAGGGCTGAAGTTTGCTTCTGCTACAGATCCAAGAAGCCTTCTCTAGCCACCCCTGTTCAGTTCCCCTTGGACTCTTCTGAAGAGTCCCTGGGTAGGTGCCCCTGCTGATACCCCCCCCCCCCGCTGCTCCCGCTCAAACCCCCACCCCCATCTACCTCCTACACTTCCCTGGGTCCCCCTGCCCAGGACCCTGACTACATCTTGCCTGTCCCCTCCCCATTTGCCCCTGGGTTCTGCCATTGAGTCTTACCACTTCTCCCTGTCCAGCTGCCCCGCCCCCCAGCCTCCAGCTAGCAACCTGGTGCGTCCAGTCCCAGCCTCTCGCAGGTTCCGGCAGTGGCCCCTCCTTCCCAGGCTTTCCCAGGGCCCCCAGCTCCCTTTTGCTGCCTGTGACTCTGAGCCCCAGCTGCAATACCCCCACCCGCCACACCACTGGGCAGCTGCCCCCAAATGCATAGACCGACCGGGGCTTCTGGTCTAGGGTGGTCCTAAGATCATCATGTCCGGAAGCCTGACCCTGGGGAGGTGGAGAGAGCAGGAGGGGAGAGGAAGGTGGTGAGAGGCAAGACAGATTGCAGGGTTCTGGTGTGCTTTGGCAAGCCTGGCAGGGCAGGTCGGCTAGTCTCTGGGAGGATGGAGGAGTGTAAGCCGGTTTGTCTCTAAGGCTCCAGCAGTTACGATTTCCTCTCCACTGGGCTGATATGTTGTTGTCTCTTGCGCCCCCGTGAGGTCAGTGGTCAGCATGACATCCATTTGGCCACTAAGGTGGGGCTTCTGGGGGGGGCAGGCAGGAAGCGACCCCAGCCCCCCTCCCTGCTGCCCCCAAAGTTGGGTTCTTCCTTCTCCCCAGGTCCTCCAGATTGCATCATTCCAGGTCCAGTTCAGCCTCCTCAGGCTGCAGCGAGAGGGCTGCTGCCCCTACCCCTGCTTCCCTTCCTTCTATCACAGAGTCTCTATCTTACAGATGAAGGCGCCCTGATCATAGACCCACCCAGATTCCAGTCAGCCCAAAAACAGCCCTAAATCTGGCCTCACACAGCTCCCAGCTGTGGCCTGGACCCCAGGGCCCCAGGGTTCTGCCTGCAACGCTCACCTTTGCTAAAGGTTTTGGGGACAGAAAGTGCTACACTGGGCCAGGTGGTGGCGGAGCCCACGTCCATACTGTCAGTGTATGAGCCCCTAAGCGTGCCAGAGCCATGGGAGAGAAGGTGAAGACTGGCCGCCAAGGCTCCCCAAGACCACAGCAGACAAGAGGCTACCAGAAAATGGAGCCCTGCCAGGCCCCAGCCCACTGCAGCATGGCCGGTCCAAGGACTCCCCTGCTCTCCTGACACCCATGGCAAGGACGTCCAGTGTCCTCATCTGCTGGCCATGCTACCTCACTGGCTGTAGGGCTGTGTGCTCCAGAAAGGACATAGGCCCCAGGCTCTGAGGGCTTAGGGGATTCTCCCAGCCCACCAATAGGCCAAATAGTCACTCTGAGAAGCCCACAGCCAGAACCTCATCAGACAGCAATGTGCAGTGTGAGGCGAGAGGAAGATTAGGGCTGGGTGGACGGGAGGATCCTGAGTGAGTCAGGGTGCTGGTCACAGATGCCAGATAACATGAGCTCCCTCTGGTAGGGCAGTATGGGGACACAGGATCTCCCAATGGGTGGTGGCAGGGACCCTGGGGGGCTTGGCTATGCTTCCCTCTTCTGGTTGTCCAAGCCTCTTCCCCTCTTCCCATTATGGAAGAGGAAAGGGCTCAGTTGCTCTCTTACCAAAGCCCTTTCTATGGAAGATGACTGTGAGTTCCAGTCATGGAGAACCCCCAGGCAGGGCTGAGGAGGAATGGGTACACCCCAGAGACCCCTGAGAAGCTAGGAAGCCACCTCCTTGTCACTTAGGAGTAGCTCTGTCTCCTTCCCCACCCCTAGGCTGGAGCACCGGATGGGCCCCCATGGACTGATGTCCTCAGATCTAATGGGGCCAGCGCCAGGGCAGAGGCAGGGGCGCACGGCGAGCCCAGCTGGGACAGCAAACAGGCCTTTGGGGTCTCTCCTTTCCCTTGCCTGCCCGCTGCAGGGGGCTGGCCGGGGCCAGGGCCAGGAGAGGCTTCCTCCATTTATCTCTGCAGTCAGCAGCCAGCCCCACGCCTGGAATCTGGGGTTAGGCTGAGGTTTGCCCACCCCGCTGTGAGCAGCTTGTAGCTGGACAGAGGGCCCAGGCTGAGCTGGGCTGGGAGGGTACTCAGGGTGTGCAGGGCCTGGAGGCGGGGAGCTGGGATGGAGAGGATACTGGGAGTGCCTCACTGGGCCTGAGTCTGGGAACTCTGCAAAGGCAGTGGCCATGTTCTTCCTACAGCCAGGCTGAGGGCTGGGACAAGTGCCTGGCATTGCCTGCCACAGAGAGTGGGTGAGGGGTGCTCAGCCCTGGAGGAGGATGCAGGCGGAAGGCAGAGGCTTAGCAAGGGGCAGCACCATGAGCAGCCAGGCAGGAGGCAAGAGCCAAAGGGCTTCTAGGAACTTCCAGCAAGGAGGAAGGGAGGCCTGGGGGCCTGTGAGTCTTATCTGCCTCCAGTGCCGGGCAGTGATCAGAAGCAGCTCAGTTCCAGGACTGCCCCAAAGAACAAGACCCCCCAGCACTCACTGGACAGAGGGAGCCCCAGGGTCTCAGGAGGCTTGGGCTGCACTGGCCGGGTTGCAATCGCTGGAGCTTTTCCATAACACGACTGGCTTCCCCCAAGGCTGCCCAGAGAGAGCCAGGCTTTGCTGATCAAGCAGGGTCATTGTGGTCTTTATGTAGCCTTCAGGGGCCTACAAGGTGGTCCAGGCCTATGCTGCCCATTCATCACTGCTCCATGGAGGCTGTGTGGGCTGGCAGCCTCCTCTCAAAGGAGACCTGGGTCCCTGCCCAGATTCCTGTTCTTGCAGAACTGGAAGCCAGCAGAGCTGACTGGACCCCTGACCTGCAAAGTAAGAGCTGGTTCTGGATCCCAGAAGGGAAGGTCACATGCTAGCACCTGCTTTGGGCAGAGAAGGTGTCACAGATCCAGGGGACCTGACTTCCTGGAGTTGGTAGCCAGGAGGGTGTGAGGGCTCCCCATTAGAGAAGGACTTGCAGGCCAGGTCACAGCCAAGTGAGGCAACACATCACAGATGTTCCCAGTGGGAAGGATCCTGCAATACCATCCAGACCAGTGTCCTCCCTGGGGATCTGGGTCCCCCAGATCAACCCCAGGACCTGGCACTTGAGGTGGAAGTCAGAAAGGCTGGTCGCACACACAGTACCACCTGATCCAGCTCAAGGCCAATGGACCCAGCTCCCGTGCTTCTGGAGGCCATTGGACCCCACCTGCCCCAGCCTTAATGCCCTGGCCACTGAGCCACACTGATTGGACCTGGTTAGGGCTGAAGAGCACAAAATTCTGTTTTAGAGACATGCCTTCCCTGAGGGGACACAACTCTAGGCGCTTCTCTCTTCCTGATGTCCCCTATTTGGGCAGGGCAGCATCTGTGGCAAAGGTTGGACCCCTGTCTTTACCCTGGGCTGTGAGCAGGGCAGATGTAATTGGGTGGCCACTCTTATTGCCCTGCATGCCTCTTCCTTGCCTTTGCCCACGCCAAGTCCTGCCCTTGCAAGGCTTTTGGACTTCGATGCCCCATACCTCACATGCCTGCTCCAGGAGTCTCCCTGCCCATCTGGCCAGCATGGACATCTGAGCTGCCCCCTCTCAACATGTCCACAGTGGCAGGTCCTCTCTGCCCCCTCAGCTCTCAGCTCCTTCCCAGAAACCCTGATAGCCCCTAGGAAGTGTGCTGTTCCACTGCCACTCCTAAAGCTCCCCATAGCCCTTGGCCCTGCAGAGCCCTCCCTCCCTGGGATGGCTCCCATAGGGCACAGGACCAGCAATGAAGGGGACACTGGGCCTGTCAGCAAAGGGCTCTCCAGAGATGGGGTCAAGATGTCTGTCCCCAAGAAGGTGGCTGCCCAGGCACTTGGACCGGTGACACCTGGACTCAGTCCACTGTTACAGGAGGGATGGGAGTGACTGGGCTCACGGCTGGCTCAGTGGGGAGCAGAAGTATGTTGCAGCTGCGCATGGTGCCTGGGATGCAGAGTCAGCCTCCCCAGGGACCCAGAGAGCCTGGGCAAGGAGGCTGGACCCAAGTGGGGACTTGGGCACACATGGCTGATGCTCGCATGGTTCATGTTCACAGGAGGCAGAAAGGATGAGCCCCTGTATCCTGTCCAACAGGAAAAGAGTACCTGTGTGGGGAGCACAGGCTCCCTGACGGAGGTAGGGCTGGCCCAGGTGACTTCTTGACAGAAGGCTCCTTGTAGGGCCATGGCAGGAAGCTAGTAGGGCCTGAGGCAGGAGGCGCCAGCTAGCCCCAGACTGCCCCTCAGCCAGATTGTCCCAGTCCCATGGACTGCTGGTCTAAGGTCAGATCTCTATCCCCATGGTGGACAGGTGGCCTCAGCCATCTCCTTTCCCCTCCCAGGGGGTCGTGTGGCCCGTAGCAGGCCTGGGCCAACGGCCCTAACCTCTTTTCTGCAGCTGCCCCTCGGTTCCGGTCTCTATGCTACAGGTGACTTCAAAGCATGGGTCAGGACTCCTATGGGTGGGCACCACTAGTCTGAGTCTCTGTGGAGCATCCAAATCCCCACAAATGCTCCCTTGTCCCCAGCGCTCCTTCCTAGCTGCCCTCTGGATCTAGGTCATAAGGGCCCTGGACTACCCCATCCCTGGGCATCTTCTAAAAGCCAGCAGTGTGCCAGCCCCATGGGGATGAGTGTTTGCCAAGCCCCTCACACTGAGGAAATTTGCCAGCTGCTCCCCAGCAGCAAGGCTTCTGAAGGTGACACTGAGCCCTGTGTGGGCACAGCAGGAGGGCTGAGGGAGCTGGTGACCAAGATGCCAAACTGTCCGTGTGGTGACAGATGTCCTGGAAAGAACAGGTTGGAGAAAGGGGGCAATAGGCAGGGAGCGATGGGGGCTCTGGGTAGCCAAGGGAAGGGAGAACCAACAGCAGCCCTGAAGCTCTACACACCCCTTGCCTGATGGGGTCCCAGGCTAGTGGCGCAGGATGCAGACTGATGGAGGAGACATGAGCAGGGCTGCCTCTTGGCCTTCTGGGGCCCCCTGAAATGTCCAGCCCCAGCCCTGCCCATTCTATGCTACAGGGCCCACTGCCCTGCCCTCCCTGTGGCCTCGCCCAAGCTGCAGGTCCTGGGGGAACTCCAGGGAGCCATATCTGAGCCAGGCTGGGACAGGGGGTGGCCCTGCTCAGACCGACTCATGGTTTCCACCATCTCTGCAGGCCAGTGAGGCCTTAGTGGGTAAACACTTGTGTGTGGGCATCGTGGCTCGGCCTCCCGCCCGCCCACAGTCACTTTTTCATTTCCCTAATCCCAGGCTGGGCTGCTCCAGCTCTATGGCTGGGCATCTCCATTGAGAGAGGAAGGGGAAGGAACCTCTCCAGAGGTGGAGTTTAGGGTGCCTTGTGCCTAGAACTGGAGTTCAGGGTCCCAGGAAACTCATTTCTGAGGCCCACTGCTGAATTTGGTGTAGAGCTGCTGACGGCTGATCATATACTAGCCAGCCTGGAAGAGGCCCCTGGCCCTCTCCTCCCAGGCTTCCCTTCCTGCAAAAGATTTTGAGGGATTTCTTAGAAAGAGCAATTAGAGAGAGCCACAGGCCCTGCGCGGTCCAAGAAGTTCCATGGCAGGCCCAGCCTGCTTCCTTCCCGGCCCTGCAGCGCCAAAGTGTCCCCAGGAGCCAAAGACGCAGGCGGCCAGCCTACCCAAACTCCAGCAGCTGCCCAGGACCCATAAGCCTCCTTCCTCTTGGTTTGCAAGGGCCCTACGTGTGTGAAGAATACAAACTAAGAAGCTCCGGCTGACCAGTAGGACCAGGCAAAAGGGGATTTCAGGGCTGACCTCCACAATCAGCAGCCTGCTTCCTGTGGTTCTAAGTGCCCACGTGCCCATGAGACTCAGTTTCTTCTCCCCAGTGTTGGTCAGGAGATGGTCCACCTTAGAATGAGCCTCCAGAAACTGTGGGCTGTAGTTGTGGGAATGAAGGTATGGCAGGGGTGAGCTGGTGGCAGATACCCACCAAGGACATATCCCAAAGCCAGAGAGATCGAGGCAGCTCATCCTAAATACTCTGGGGGAGTCCAGCTTGCTGCAGCCTCCCTTCCCCTCAGAGAGGCCAGTGGGCTGAGTGCGGAGGAACTGTGAGGTTGTGGGGCCTAGTGCCCTTCTGCTCACGGCTTCATCAATGCAGATTCTCTGGGTTGGGAGTGGGCAGGAGTCATGGGAGGCCAAGGAGCCCCAGTCTGCTCTGTCCCCTAGGCCTTGAGCATTGGGATGGGAAAGAGACATGTCCCTACATGACACAGCAGGGCCCACAGCAGGTCTAGGACAGACTCTTCTTGTACGTCTCTTCGTGGCCCCCCAGAGCCCTCGCTCCCTGCAGACCTGATGGGCACAGAGCACTGAGATAGCGGAGCTTCCTTTTTTAATGGAATACCAACAAAGGGGTCTTACCCTCTGAGCTCAGACCCCTGGGGTTATGGGACCCCCCCACAAGGTCCCCAAAGCCGAGCTTGCTCCAGGCTGGCAGGCCCTTCTAGACACCCCTCCTGCCCCCAGTGCCAGCTCTGCACGTACAAACCCCATCCTAGCAACCCCCCTAAATCACCACTCTGTCCACCCACAAAGCAGCCCTGTTCAAAGGCCCCTACTGGGCCTCAAGGTCAACAAGACTGAATTCAGAGGACTGAGACCCTGGCAAAGCCGCCTGGCTCCGAGGGAAGCCATTTATCACCCTGAGGCTCTGGCCCACCCGACTGCTCTGCCTCTGCGGCCGGCCGGCGCACCCCACAGCCCCCACCACCAAGCAATCCCTTGGCCAGGGCTCCCTTCCCCATCCACAGCCGGCACTTTCTGTTGGCCCAGGCTCCTTGGCCCCAGAAGGATCTCCAGACCCTCTGCCCAAAGCAAAGACCCCAAAACCACTCCAGACACCCCCAAGCTGTTTGTATACAGAGTCCCAAGGATGAGATATCAAAGGTGAGGGGTCCCTACATACACAATAATGGGGCACATGGGAGACAAATCCCCACAAGTGTCCCCAAAGCTGCCTTGTGAGCCCCCAGCCTCCTGTGCATTTCAAATGAGGTCTTATTGACATAGTTTTCAAGAAAACACCTCAGATACTGTCCCAGTGGGCCCCATTTGAGGCACAGTGGCTAAATAGGGGTTGGTTTAGCAGCTGCCAGGCCAGATGCTCAGCCTAGGTACCTTTGGCAGGACAGCCACCTCCCGGCAGGGGAACGTCTGGACAGCGGGCATCCTTGGGCCCCCAACCCTGGAACAAGCTGATGCGGCCCAGGGAGCCTGGCCTGTACTGTGGCCTCCAGGTAGGGTGCTGTGCTGGACCTCTCTCTAACGGCCCCCCTTCTGCCTGGAGCAGTCTTGGAGCGCCCAGCCTACTCAGGGCAGATTGGTTGCTGCAGCCATGCAGCTGTGACCTCTTCCCCTTCCCTGGACAAAGACCCCTGGGACCTGCCACAAACTCAGCAATCTGCCTCCCAAAGGGCTAGGCTGTGCTTCCTCCGGCAACCCCTCATGATTCTGTACCATGTGTCTCCTGATGGGTGAGACACCTCCCTACAGTGGGCTCCGTGTAACAGGAAAAGCAGGAGGGGACCACCATAGCATGGAGGAGCCGCTGGAAGGATTTGGAAAATCTGGGAGGGTAAAATCCCAAACGTCAGTGTTGTCTCGGAGAGTGGGGGCTGAGAGTACTAGAAGGCCCAGGACCCCACCCACCCACCAGCTACACAAACACCCTCTGGGGGCACAGACAGCCCCGAGATCATGTGGCCTGTGTTGTCCCTGCACTTGGCAGGTAGCTTCGGTGTCAGGACTGAATCTGGAGTCCAGGTATAGTGTTCACCTGTACAGACCCCGCCTGAGACCCCTGCCTGTCCTTTCTTTGTTGACAGAAATCTGAGGCTGGTCATCTAAAGTCCCAGGGGTCAAGGCAGCACTGGACACTAAACCGAGGCCCTGAGGGGGGATGTTTCCCATTTCCATCTGTGAGCCGCTCCTGCGTGGCAGGGCCTGGCACCAGGCTGGAGAGACCACAAGCTCCCTGCAGCCTGGACTGGACAATCCCAAGGGCTGGCCAGTGTTCCCTCCTGGAGCCCAGGTCTGAGTCAGCAGGGCCCTCTCAGCCCCATGGACCCAACCTCCCTTGGACGAGGGACAGCTCCAGTGCTTGTCAGGAGCTCTGCCAAAGGGACCGGTGGCCTGCCTGGCTCTGTTTCTGAGATGCTCGAGCCAGCGCTCACAGCCTGGGGCCACAGTGGTCCGGCCATCTCTGCAGACCGAGTGTTCATTTCACACAGTTCCCTGGCAGGAGCTCGAGCTGTCTGCGACCAGCCGTGTGTTCAGCTCCTGGGTGATTTCAGCCCTGGGATGCACTGTCAGAGTGTCTCCCGTGGAGGGCATGAGCCCTGGAGTGAGCCCAGCCATTTTAGGAAGCTTATGAGCCGACACGCTGTAGCTCCATCTTATCCTGTGCTGGTGCCCCTGATAGCCCACTAGTTGGCAAGTGAGGAGGGATTTCATTTGTCCTTTAAGATCCGGTGAGCTCAGCTCTAAGGCTAGGCCTACATGATGGGGGTGCCAGGGCTAGGCAGGGCAAGGCACAGGATGGGTGCCAGGAGGGTCTGGGCACCCTGGGAGCTCACATGGTGAGTGTCCCTCCAGCCTCGGGTCAAGAAGAAGGTGCCAGAATAGAATGAAGTGCCCTATCGCCTCCGCCCACCCCGAGTATGTGCACTGGAGGAGAGGCCAGCTCTAAGAATGAGGTTTAAGGCCTTGATAAGACCAGGAAGAGGTGGGGGGACTCGAAACTGCCCGGGGGGCCGAAACTTGTGAGCTCATGAACGGAAAGAGAGCTGGCCAGGCCTGGGCTGACCTCTCTGCTCCCCTCCTGCCCTTTTTGGGGTCTTGGGCGCCCAGCAGGCGCCTATTAGGCAGGGTGTCTACATTCCCTTCCTCATTGGGAAGAGGACAGGAAAACTCATACCAGAGCTAGAAATAGCCCTGTCCTGTAGCCCGCGTGCCTGTGCAAATGGCTGCGCTGATTGGCCTCCCTTGGGGACACAGGTGGCCCTGTAGTGGACAGGCCCAAACAAGGCCAGCCACCTCCCTGACTATACCCATTTGCTGTGTGGCAGGGGCCCAAGAGTGGCACAGAGGTTGGCAATGGTACCTGCAGTGGGCCTAAGCCAAGGGCACAGCAGGTGGGGGCTGCCATTTGCTACCATCAAGACTAGTGGAGATGGGAGGGGACAGCTGGGCGGGAAGGGACAAGGGGAACATCCCCTTCAAGAGGCAGAATTGGGTGAGGAGGGAGTCCAGCATGGAAAATAGTGATGACCAGGGCCCGTGTTTCTCACCCACCAGCCCCTCCTGACCCAAGCCATGGAGAATGTAGTGGTCTCTATGGCCGAGCAGTTGGTGGGTTCCCATAGAGGAGCCAAGTTCCTGGTGTAGCCCACTCAGACCACACTGTTTCTGGGCACAGCCCACGTGGTGAATCCTATGGAGGACCCTTCTCTTCACAGGTCTGCACACTGGGGTCCAGGGAAGGTGCAGGCTGCAATCATTGGCGGAGGGGGCCACCAGGAGAGAGAGGGAGGGCCAAGAGAGGGAGGAAACATGAGCCAGCCAGCTGCTCTGCCACTTTACTGTCAGCTCTCAGCTCATGGCCTTCCTGGGGACTCCAGCGCCTGGCTGCCCAGCTGTCTGTAGTGCCCAAACTCCCTGCCTCCAGGGACAGCAGTGAGCTCTGAGGCTGGAAATAGCCATGCACCGAGGAGGCCCTTGGGGATACCCAGGCCCTAGAGAGCTGGCTATCCCCTCCCTGGACAGGCTGGGAGGGATACCTCAGAACAACCCTCGTGTGGCTGGAGCCCCCTGCAGTCCCTTCCTGCTATAGCCCCTCTGCCAGGAGTTGGTGGCCCTCGCCCGGTGGAAAGTGAAGCGGGTGGGCTGAGGGACAGAGCCCAGGGAGTGGGGTGGTGAGGAGCAGCTGCAGCGGATGGAAAGAACGCACCGCCAGCGGGTGGCCTGCGCGTGATGTTTCTCTCCTGGAGGCCCTTGGCCTCTTGCAAGCACTCTCACTTGCTAAAGTTTCTCACTTTCAACTGCTTCCCGCTTCCCGTGTTTGCTTTCCTTGGTCCATCCAGCTAGGGGCCAAGGAGCCGTCTCTGTACGACTTGGCTCCTTCCGAAAGACGCTTCCTGGAACACTTGGCAGTGTTTGCCCTGGGACCGGGCTCCTGAGCAAGCGCCTCTGTCTCGGGGCCCCACTCCCACAGGGCAGCCGCTTGAGGGCCCTGGACTGCAGTGCTTGCTGAGTGCAGCAGGGGTGGGATATACACCTGCTCACATGCCCTGCCCACCTGCCCACCTGCTCAGAGCCCCGGACAGGGAGTCCAGGAAAAACAGAAACAAAGGTGTACCATGGGAAGATGGCATCCCTGTCCCAGCCCTGCTGGGATCTCAGTTTCCCACATGTGGTCAAGGAGAGGGTACTCCTCCAGCACGCTTGCCCCCGGGACCAGGGTGTCCTTTCTTCTGTTGAGCCCTGCTCAGGGTACTCTCCCCTAGGACATGAGCACCCACCTGCATCATACCGGCCACCAGGAACAGTCTCTCGGTGGCTGTCCTTCCCAGACCAAGCCTGCACCCCAGACCAGAGTTCAACCCCGCCCTATTCCCTATTCTCTTTCCGCTGCTGCTCTCCATTCGCTGTTCCCCAGAGCAGCACATCATGGGCATCTTCTCAGCCTGGCCACCCTGTCAGAGGTCAGGGGCCTGTCATCCAGTGTCCTCCCTCTCTGGCATCCTCCTGGAGACGGGAAAGTGGTCTGAGAAGCCAGGGATCAGAGCACTGGAGTGGAAAGGGAAGGGGTAAAAGAGGTTTCCCTGGCATCTCTCAGGGCTCCCCCACTGTGGTGTGGTCATTTACACCCCTGGAGGTTGCAAGAGCTGGAGAATAGGGAGGAGGTCAGGAAGATAGGATTGGGCCTGCCCTCAGATATCACTAGCCACCTGGGCCCTAGAGGCCGGTAGATGCAAATGAGGAAGTCTAAAGTGCTCTAGAGAAAGGTAATGACTAGGAGCCCAGCATTGTCTATGCTGCTCAGCACTTGTCCATTTGGAGGTCAAAGCTTTCTGCTCACACAACCTTTCTGTTGCTTTCTTGGGCCTCTTCTGGCAACACCTGGGACCCCAGAGTGGCCAGGCTTCCCACCCACTCCTCATGGCAAAGTGTTCTCTGCAGGGAATGGGGCTGATGGGTACCACTGCCAGCCAAGCAGGCCCATGTCCCCACTCCACGGGAGCAGGCAGGGCTCCAGGGCCTGAGCCTCACCAGTGGCCAGTGGCCTCAGACATGCTCCTGCTGCCCCAAGAGGGGAAAGCTGGAGAGATGAGGCTCCTGGGGATCTCTGAGCATTCCCTATACCCCAGGACTCCTGCCAAGTGGGGCCGGGGAAGCTGGGCTCCTAACACAGCACCCAAAGGCTGTATTTGCCCTGGCCTGTTGTCTGTGGGAGAAGTCCTTTCTTTTCTCCTACAGGGGTGCATGTGCCCTTTATAATTGTTTATGACACTACTGGAAGTGTCAAGACCATGGGCACCTTTTGAAGTGTGAACCAGGATGAGGAGCAAGGGCCCAGGAAGGGGGTCGATGGCCTAGAGGCAGAAGGCCCTAGGGAAGAAGCAGGTGGCAGAGAATGGTAGCCCCAGGCCTTGATCAAGAGTGGGCCTGCAGTCGTGGCCAGGAGTCTGAGTTGAGCACCTTGCAAGGATGTCCCTGCCAGCCTAGCTGCGGGCCATCAGCCAACAGGCCCTCTCCACTAGGCTGACTGTCTACCTGCCCCACCTATGGGCCCCCATAGGAGATGGGCAGGGAATGTGAGGCCCTGGCACAGAGCTTCACAAGCACCCCTCTCCTGGGGAGACGTTTTAGGGTGCAGCTCCAGTACATGGCCCTAGGTGCTCTGTAAGGAAGGGTTCAGCCCCAAGCAGAGGTCACAGGCTCATCTGTCTGGTGCCTGAAGAGACACAGTCTGGGGCTCCCAGCCTGGGTGGGGTCCCTGTCTAGAAGGCACATAAGGAAAGATGGAGCCTAGAAATGTTTGAAAAAAAGAGAAAACTTGTTTTAATTAAAGAGGAAAAGACTGATGCTTTTCTATCCTTCCCACACTTGGTTTGGGGCCAGAGAGGTGGTTTGAGAAGAAATTCTCCTATTCTCCATTAAATGTAACCAAATACAGTCTCCATGTACATATCACATGGTGACCTTCATATGGCAACACTTGGGAATCCTTCCTCTTCAGGCAGGTGAGACAGAAATGCCTCCACCTTCAAGCCAGACAGCTGGGCATGTGCTAGGGGCAGGCAGGCACATGCTTCTTTACAGCTCATGTTACAAGGTATCTGAGACAAGGCTGGGGCCAGAGACCTGCATCCAGGAGGCCAAGGCCCCAAGAGGCAAAGGGGAGGATGGCAATGGGCTGCAGGAGCGAGGAGAGGGGAATCAGCCTGCTTCAGCACCCTGCGTCTTCCCTGCCCTTGGGGGGACCCTCAGCTGAAAAGGCTGCACATGCTCCCCAGGACACAGAAGAGGTGCTGGAGACATTCAGAGTCCCTCTACAGCTCCAGGTCAGACTGGGTACCCAGCTGTGTCTTAGCCCCAGCCTCCGGGGAGCCCCCAAGTGTGCTTTGGTCCAGGGCATGTGACTATAGCCTCCACCAACCAGATCCTGGCAGTATGCCTGACTCTAGTGACAGAGGGGCCTGAAGAGTCTTTGCCCAGTTCTTGGGATGGTGGTAGGTGGACAGAGGTGTCACTGGGAGGTTGCTCACCCAAGGCCAGTTCTGCCAGCAGGGTTCTCTGGCCCCAGTTCTCAATTTCCCCAGCACACAGAGACCCTCAGGACACAAGCCTACTGCTCTCCCCAGGCAACTGCCCTTGAGCAGTGGACAGGAATCAATGTCCAGGGTTCACTGCCTCCTGAGTCCCTCTCTGTTTATGTTTCCACACCCCTGAGAGCTACTCAGACAAACAGGGTCCTGGTACAGGCAAGGAGAGCCCCTTGCTTGGTGCTTTCACCTGGAGGGCTAAGCAGTGGCCACACAGCTTCCCTGGTCCCATAGACTCAGTGAGGGAGGTAGAGCAAGACCAGACACCAGCTCCCATGTGGATGCCTGCTGGAGCTGACACCTGAGGGTCCCCTTTACCTGCTGGCCCAGCCTAAGCAGGAGCGATGACACTCATGACTCCATGGCAGTGTGGATGCAGCATCTGTGCAAAGCCCAGGGTACTCCCGACTCCAGTGGCTGCTGGCAGAAGAGGAGGCAGGTGGAGAGGGGACAATAGGAGGCCATCCATACCCATGCTGTAGCCCTACCATAGATGGCTCCTTGGCGGCAAGGAGCCAAGGGCACAGTACTGGCCCAGATGCCAGAGCAGGCAGGCCTACCAGCTTAGAGGGCTTGCCCATGACTCCATTTGTCTCTAGGACCACCAGGCACCTCCCAGCATTGGACAGACTGCCCACTACGTGGCTGGTCTGGACACTTGTCCTGTGGGTACCTGGTAGGGTGGCCGTATTCACCAGGAAAAACACAGAACTCTCAGAAAATTTGAATTTCAAATGACAAACCCCGAATTAGCATAAGTATGTGCTCAGGGGTGACCCACAATTGCATGGCACAACTCTTATTAAACTTTGGCGTTTTCCTGTGATTTAGCTGTAACCGGGCATCCTACATTTTACCTGGTGAATAGACACAGAGTAGAACCAGTACCTGTTTGGACCACTTTTTGGCTGTGTCCCCGGGGTGGCTGCTCTGATCTATTTACATCAAATTAAAATTGAATTAATCATGCTTCAGAGACTCTGGAGCTAGTGCCCTACTGGGCACAGAAGGTCTGGACCATCCCATCACTGGAAGATGGAGGGGCGAGGTCAGCAGGGTTTCTGAGCCAGCTAGCCACTGCTCCTAGGACCCTGCCTGGCACTGTCCCTTCGAGTTCTCTCTCAACATGCATGTCAGGGGACAAAAGCCACCTGTACCTGAGGGCCAGCCTGCACCTCCCACTGGGAACTGGTCCCCATCAGCAGTGACCACGGAGAACTGTGAGTGAGGACCTGCAGTGTGGAGTCCCGAACCGCCGACTTCTCCCATCTCAAGAGCTGGGATGTAAGAGAGCTGCAGTGTGCAGGGAGTGCCTACTATGTGCAGAGCCCAGAGCCAGGGCCATGGGCAGCGGGGGCTGCTGTGACAGCCCAAGCGTGAGGTGATGAAAGCCAGGAGTAGGGGCAGCAGCAGGAAGGGGAGTAAGGGGCCCAGTCGAGTTGGGATGGCCGCCAGCGTGGGTATTGCCTGCCCCTCCTCCCCGCACCCCACTCAGAGCCACCTCCCCTGAGGGATGTCCCTGCTGCCCACTGCCTCTGTCCCACCTGGATGCACGCAGTGACCATAGACATGCGGCACCATATAGGAAGCACAAGGCCAGCGGACCCCAGACCTCCCTGGATCCCACGGGTGCCAACCTCCTTGAAGCCAGATGAGGCAAAGGCAAGCAGGAGCCAGAACCACTCTCCTCCAGGCTGAGTGGCCAGACAGGGGTGGGCTGGGGTGAGGGGAATGACCAGACCACAGCCCCTTAGTGCCCCTGCTACCTCTGCAGCTCCCTGGAAGCACACAGAAGCCAATTGGGGACTGCCATGAGATGGGCTGGGTCAGGGTCCCTAACAGGGCCCCAATGGCCACGTGGCCACCCCTGCCACAGTCCATGTCCAAGGTCCTGGTCCCGCTCCAAAGAGCAAGGAAGGTGTCTATGGTCTTGGGCCCTGCTCTACAGAGCTGGGAGGGCATTGGAAGCGTGAATTCCCAGGGAGTCCCTTTCTACATTTGAACTCATCCAATCAGGTCTCTCTCTCTCTCTCTCTGTCTCCCCCCTTCCTTGTTTCTCTGTCTCTCTCTGTCTCTGTCTCTCTCTCTCTGTCTCTGTGTCTCTCTGTGTCTGTTCCCTCCGCTCCCCACCTTTCTCTCTCTCTTTTGAGATAGGGCCTTACTATGTAGTCCAGCCTGGACTTGATCTCACTATGCAGCCCAGGCTGACCTCAAACTCTCAACAATCCCCCTGCCTCAGCGTCTTGAGTGCTGCGATTACAGATGGTGCCACCACACCGGGCAGGCTGCTTGTCTTGTTCTTCCAGGGTGGCCTGACAAGGGGATGGGGTCTGGCGGAGCCCACCCAGGACGGGTGGCCCAGTGGGAAGTAGATGGGTCTCAGGGAGCCAGAGAGCGGAAGAGGTGAGCAAGAGAGCCAGGGCTGATTTTGCCCCTTGAAATCATGATCTGTGGGGAACAGGAGAGCCATGCAGTGCCCCAGGGACTCCCCATGTGCTGGAAGAGGCTCCCAATGCCCCGTTTTATCCCTGCTCTCTGTATCTATCTGGTGAGATCACAGCAGCTTGATAACTGGCCATGATGGAAATCTTCACACCACGGTACTTGGCAAGCACAACAAGTGGGCATTTTCCTCCCTGAGAGCCTGTTGTTTGGCATCGCCATTAAACCCTGCTCTGGGGCCACAAGCAAAGCAGCAGACTCCCATTTCTACAGAATAGCTCTGAATCAGAGCTATTCTGTGAAAAGTGATGTTCCTGGCAAACAGAAACTGCGATTTCTTCCGAAGAATCTCATTAAGAGGAAAAGATTCCATTCCATTCAAACAAGAACAGGAGATTGGACACACTGGAGGCCTCCTGCCCCTTCCTCAATGCACCAGGATACAAACACTGCATTGACGTCCCCGTGGGTGTGCAGAGCCCGGACACGTCACTTCTACCTGTCACTCTCACCGAGCACAGCCGGTGCCCGTTGGCTTCGCAAGGTGGGATTAGTCAACAGCACATTCCATCGAGCCTTCTCCGAACAGAAGAATCTTAATAGGAAATTAACCTTAAAAGGTGACAGGTGTCTTCCCGGGCTACCTCTGTGAGATGGAGCATGTTGGGGAGAAGGGAAAACAGAAGTTAATCCCCAAAGCCTTCCTGTGGGACTTTGGGGAAGAGATGGCCATGGCTCATGACCCAGCTGAGTCCTCCCACCTCCCCCGCCTCTCACGGCCCTGGGCCTGACAGCCCCCTGCCCTGGCTTGGCAATTTGTAGCAATGGCACAGGGCCCTTGCTGCCTGCACCTTCACGACAAAGTGAGGAAGTGGCAAGAGCTAAAACGATGGGCTTCTATTGGCCCTTGCAAGCCAGACAACTGACAGTCAGCTGGAAAGACTGGTCCCTGGGCCCAATGGCACACCGTGTAGAGGAAAACAAGGAAGAACCACAGTGCTTCTCCCCAGTGCTTACTCAGGAGGCTGGCCACAGAGGCCACTGGCATTGTGAACATAGAGCCACATGCTGGAAGGGTGTCTGTCCATGGGTGAGGGCCTGGGAAAGGGAGGCCAGCGCAAAGTGGCCCTAAAGAGAGGACTCCTCATGTCTACTCCCCAAGCTTTCCTGGGGAGAGTTATGCCCATGCTGGAGGCACACTGAGTCTGTCCCTCCTTCCTTGGGTGGGCCAGATGCTGTGAGTATCTGGGACAGGGTCCTTTTCTCTTGGAGCATGCCTGGCCAAGGGCACTGCTGCAAATGTCAATACCAGGAGCCATTTACAGGGTGTACTTTGTATATGCATGGGGTTTACAGTCCCTTTTATTAGTATGCCTGTAATCCCAGCACTTGGAAGGCTGAAACAGAAGGATCACCTCAAGCTGGTTAGGTATAGGCTACATAATGAGTTCAAGGCCAACCTGAACTACACAGTGAGACCCTGCCTCAAAAAACAAAAAAAATTTAAAGAATTTTTTAAATAAAAGGGGGCAGGAAGAGAAATGACAGCCTGTTGGGGCCAGAGCCCAGCTGCTGCCCTGGCTAGAGAGAAAGGCACTGGGTGACACAATCCCTTTTCGAGGCCACTCTGGCTAGACCCAATCCTGGGACCCAAGGGTGACACAAACCTCATGGCAAGGCAGAATCCCCCAGGTTCCTGTGACTCATGCCTGGATAGAAGGAGACCAGAGGCCTCAGAATGGTCATGTAGTTAGGCCTGCTGGAGACGCAGTAAGGGAGGTGCTGAGGTCCAGGCCCATGAGTTTGAGCTGATTCCCCTGAGGGCCCCACCACCACCCCGCAGACCCTTCTGAGTCTGTAGCAAGTCCATGCTGCCTGGGCCTACCGTCTTTCTGATGTCTACCCCATGTTGCTGAGATTTACTTCCCTCTGCACCCCCTGCCCCACTCACACCTAGAAGCTAGCCCAGCTGCCATGGTGGAGCCCTCTAAGCTCCCAGTAATGCATTCAGACCCATCCCTCTTCAATCTTGTCCCTAACCCCCAGCCTCCGTAGTGGCCAAAAGCTCTGAGTTGGGGGTCCAGGTTCCTGTGCCCGCTCCCCTGTCCTATAGTAAGTGCATCTGTCCCTGGCCAAGCCCTGGACCCACCAGACAAGAGGTACAAGAAGGCAGTCAGGGGCTGGTGGCAGTTCAGAATGCTGGGGGTGGCCCTAGGCTAGCCTCAGGGCCTCTGGCAGGGGATCTTTGTGAGTTAGTCTCTGCTCATTTGTGGCTGCCCAGGCCCAGGTATCCCCTCCACTGTCACTCTGTCCCTCAGCACCCTGACTTCTGCATGCTGGGAAGGCCATGAGGATCTTCATGGGGATGAGGGGGCTGCACCCTGGTAGCTGGCCGAGGCCTTGTTGTCCCTATGGTAGCTCTCAGACCCTGGGGGATTTGGTGACTGGAGAAGGCCAGGCAGACTGGTTCTGTGGTCTGTGATCAAAGAGACCCCAGGAATTAGCCGTCTCCCAAGCAAATCCCTGTCTTGCCAGTAGGCCAGGGAGAGGGACCTCCGTAGCCCCCAGGAAATCCTTGCCAGCAAGGATCTCCCTCTCTGACTGGATTCTCTTCTTTCTTCATCACCCTTTTAACAAGCCCAGGGGTGGCAGTGGGAAACCCCAACTATCCATACAAGTGTAGACAGAAAGGTGGCCGCTTTCAGGACTGTGCAACCCAGGAGCCACAGATTAGCTAGCCCTGGGGGCTAAATGGCAGGAGGGGGCATCCAGACTCCCGGCCCCACTACTGTCTGAGGATGATGGGGGTTCCTGGATGGACTCAGAGGAAGGGCTGGCCTGGAGTCCTTGGTGGGGCTGCAGCCTGATCCACCCTCACTTCCAGAAAACAAGCCCAGAGCCCACCCAGCTCTCCAGGCTGCCCCTCTGGTCTTCACAGGCTCCCGCCTGCTGTCCTGAGAAAGGACTGAGCTGGCAGTGGGCTCTTCCACCCATGCCAGAGCCCAGCCCATCTAGCCTATTGACAGCCTCCTGCCACCAGCAGGCACATGGCTCACTGGACAGGCTTGGTAGACATTCAGGCTCTCTTCGGGTTTCCTGGGGTGGGGGCTGCCCCTTAGACCATGCATCCCCCTCCTCACAGGGGAGCCTTTGGCAGGGGTGGGAGGGGTAGAATCTCAGAGGTACTCAGCAGGCAGCCACCCCCCCACACACTGGAGATTCCTGGAGGCCAAGGAGCTGCCTGGCCCTCCACCATGGAAAGTTGGCCCTAATCAATAAGGCCACAAGCTAAATAAATCACTCACAAGCTCTGTGCTAGTTCTGCACACTGTAATAATATATTAATGATAATGCCCTCAGAAACCTGGCAGAGGCTGGATTTGTGGGTGGGGATGGGGAAGAGGCCACACTGGTGTCCCCAGGCCTGCCAGGCCTGCACTCAGCCTCTGCCCACCCACCAGGCCCCATGGCTGCCTGGGGTCATGGCCCGGAACTGTCTCTCCACTCAGGGTGGCCCGCTTAGGCCAGGCTGGAACCCACTGTGACCTGGTCCCACCAAGGGCAGCACACATGCTCAAATGGATTGGAAGTATCTTGGGGGATCCTGAATCACCCTGGATTGAGTGGGACTGGAGGAAACAGCAAGTCAGGGAAGACTAGGGAGAAAAGGAAAGACAAGATTGAGGGCACATTAGGGATGGTACAGGCCCCACTCCTTATTTTTCAAGGAACTGTCGTCTTCTAGCCTACTCCTAACCTAGCTAACCCCTGAGGAGCCCTCAAGCACACAGCCACCAGGCCCACCAGTTAGGCAGGAGGGGACTGTGTCCATGTGAGGCCCAAGGCCCACGTGTGTCCATGCAGACACAAAGGGTGACTATCTGCCTCATCACACAGTCTAATTCTCTTCCTACTGAGAGACCCCAGACCCGGCCAGAGCCTGGGGAGGGTAGAGCAGAACCCTCTGGGGGAGTCTGAAGACAAAAGTGGGATAGTATTTGTCAGCAAGGGCGACCCCAAGGTGCTAGACAGTGTGGGCTGAGGAGGCCTCCCAGGGGCAAGACCCCTGCCTCAGGATGAACAGGGCTGAGAGGAAGCCCTGGATTTGGAGAGGGCAGAGAGGGACAGAGGAGCCATATAGCCAGTCCATGACCCTGCACGACCAGAAGGGCTGGCACCAGCACTGACCCTTAGGGGTCTCCAGGAAAAGGCAGAACCAAAGCTGAGATAGAGAAAGACAGTGCGCCCTCCTGGCCTGAATCTCCCCGTGGAAGGGTTCAACCTTCCAGAAGGTACGGAGAGGAGGCGAGTGGAGGATGGCTGAATAGGCAGATGTGGGCAGGAGGAAGAGGTAGCCTGAGCTTCAGGCCAGGCAGGGTGCGCACCCCTGGCTTGGCTGCAGGTCCCTGAGGGGGCAGCTCTAGAGGGTCAAACTGTCACCAAACCCAGTCCCACTCCCCAGCTTTGGGAGAGGGTATGGGGATGCTCAGACATCAAAGACTCTGAGTTCAAAGATGTCAGAGGGCAGCAGGTCCTTGTTGCCCCCTATTTAACCTCAGCCATAGAAGGGAAGAGGGAAGCAAAGAGGGAGAGCCTGGCCCTCTGCCTCTGAACCTTCCTCCTTGCCTTCCACGGAGTGGGGAAGGGGAGGGCCCCAGCATGGCCTCCACAAGGCCCTCGCCCCCCTCCTTTTTTTGCAAAAGCAATAGAAAACAAACACTCCCTGCTCCCTCCAGCCCCCTGCTCCCCACTGCCCACCCCCAAAATAAACCCAAGAACTCAGCCGGCCAGCCCAGCTCAGCAGGAAGACTGGGGTGGATGTTTGTAACTCTGAGTACAATGTGAAAAATAAATTCCTTGTTTTATGACAGGCGAGGAAGGAGGGAGCAGTTGAGGAGGGGAGAGAAAGAGAGAAAAAGAGAGATTTATTATTTTCTCTTCTCATTTTTTTAAGGCCGTTTTCCCGATCACCAAACTCCTTGTTCCCAGCTTTAGCCCCACTGCCCAGCCATGGGCCCAGGGCAGAAAAGAGATGGAGAAGCAAGAGGAAGAGGAGGAAGGGATGGGTAACAGACAGCAACAAGGGGCGAAATTTAAGCTGGCCATTGGCCCAACCACCAACTTAAAACAATAAACCCAGAGGAAGTCCTGTAGGAAAGAGAAATGGGGGGGAGGTGATCAGGGGAGCAGAACTGAGAGGCCAGAGTCACCCTTGGGACCCAGTTCTCCTCTTGGGTAGGGGCCACTTTGCTCCAGGAGGCACATGGAGATGGGGGCTTTGGGCCTCAGCAGAGCCAGGCATGGGGCAGAGTGAGCAGCCTAGGGTCTTCCAGCCAGGAGGGACATCCTCTTGGGATGCACCAGATGTCCCAGGCATTGACTGGATTGGTCAAGGGGTCCCATGGCTTACAATCCCTCCTTTGGTATAGGAAGTGCCACTGAGGCCTGATGAGTGAGACTGAGGGGGGGAAGGGGCCCCTTAAAGAAGCAGTCACTTCCAGGAGCCCTCATACCATGGGGTACTACCCAGCACCCCAGCCACCCTCCAAAGGGACAGGGAGGTGGAGGCCTTACACTCACCACAGGCTCACCCTGCCAGTTCCTGCTTCAAGGGAAGGGGTAGCTGGGGAGGCTCTAGGCCCAGGGCATAGACCACTGCCTGCCTGGAGACCCCGGGTGTACGGTAAGCAGGGAACCCCAGCAACAGAGCCTCTAGGAGGCTCACACTAATTTTCCCAAGCCAGCAAGCATGCTTTTGTGTGTCCCAATGGTGTTTCCAGACCACAAGCACCTCTGTTATTGGCCACATCTGCACCATTGTGTGCTGCATGGAAACTGAGACCAGAGGGAAGGGACTCCTCCCAGAGCCCCAGGAGCTGGCCACAGCTGGCAGGTTGGTCTCCTGGAAAGATGGTTGCAGAGCCCCAAGGTAAGAGGTGATCCCAGCCCTAGGCCGATGTGGCTTAACAACTGTCCCTCTGGGACATCCAGGGGAGAGCTAAGGGGTGATGGAGCCTACTTGCCAACATGTGAGTCCTTGCTCTGCACCCCATTGCTGATGACCCATGGGGGCCTGAGCTGTGGAAGGGCAGGATGTCTCTTCCTGGCCTGGGCCTTTCCCTCATGGAAGTACTCAGC
The DNA here is from genome assembly GCA_004026905.1 of Hystrix cristata. Lineage (NCBI taxonomy): Eukaryota > Metazoa > Chordata > Mammalia > Rodentia > Hystricidae > Hystrix > Hystrix cristata. The sequence goes on along the minus strand of PVJO010002265.1, from coordinate 89,017 downwards.
CTTCCAGAATGTCTGGAGAGGCCACAGCCTCCCTGCTTGGGCATCAGGGTCCCCATCTGCAGACCAAAGGGTCTTAGCTTCTGAGGACTTCTTCCAGCCATGCCCAGAAAGGTCATAAAAGGCCAGTCTTATGAAGAGCAGTATTTTCCACCTGCAGGGAAGGACGGGTGATGTGCTGAGAAAGTAGAACAAGCAAGAGATGGTGTGAAATTGAGGCAGAGCAGGACCATCAGTATTTTAATCAGCTTGTGCTGGTGTGAAAAAGCACCATGGCCAGGCTGTTTGAACAACAGAAATTCATTCCCTTACATCCCAGAGGTTGGAAGGCCAAGATTCAGGTGCAGCGGGCCTGGTCCCTCCTGAGGCCTTTCTCCTTGGCTCACAGATGACGTCTTCTCCTGGTGTCCTTACGCAGTCGCCCCTGTGTGTGTGTTCTCATCTTTTCTTCTAAGGACACCAGCCATGTGGATTAGGACTTCATTTTAATCTAATTGCTTCTACAAAGACCAGCATCTCAAACTATAGACACATCTGAAGTCCTGGGGTTTACAGCTCCAACTTACAAGATTTTTTGTTTGAGAGGGGAGTACAACTCAGCTCATAATGGTCATCATTCCAAGAAGTGTCACCATGAAAGCGAGAGTTACAGCAGGGATACAGGAAGGAGACAAGGACATTTGCAGACCATCAGAAGCTTGGGAGTGCCAGAAAGAGAGAAGGGCAGGCGATCTCGGCCATGGGGAAAAATGCAGGCTCAGGTATGCCAGCCATGGGAACAGCAGGTCACAGGCAAGGGCTTCATCCTCGCCAGGGTCCCCGGGTCAAGGCCTAGACCTGGGAGCTAGGGGAGGCAGGGCCACAGTGGAAGGCAGGCGGTGAGCTCCTCGGCCAGGGGAAGGAGGCAGATGGAGTCTGGGCTGAGCAGTTGGAAGCCACAGTGTGGGAAATAGCCTCGCCAGGGCCGGATGTGAGAGGGGACCCAGGAGAGGGGGTGGGGGGCTGCTGAGTCGGGCTGCACGTGCAGAGAATGGCCCATCTACCCAGATCCCACTGGCCTCGGGGGATCCAGATCCCTGATTCAGTAACACCACTGGCCAGGTGGGAACCTGCTTGGGAAAGGCCAGGAACCGTGAGCTGCCTGCGAGGTCTGAGCACGTACCCAGGCGATTCCCAGGCACCGAGATCTCTGCCTCCCTTCACAGTCCCCACATGAGGCGCGGATGAGGGAAGTGAGTTAACACAGAAGTTTCCTCCAAAAGAGCTCATCAGTGGAGCCCAGATGGAAAAATCCGCCTCCATGGAGCCCTTTGGAATTGGAAATGATTTCTTTCTGGAAATATGTAGTGTGAGGGGTGAGACAGAGGACAGGCCTGGATGTTCCTCAAGACAGACACTGTCAGCTCTGCACACCATAAGTCCCTCCTCCCAGGACCCCCCTCAGCATCTTTCTTCACCCCTTCTCTCTGTCCCCTCTTCGTGGATGCCCCAGCTGATAGCCCAGAGGGTCCCAGCTAGGGTCAAGTCCAAGGCCCACAGTGGAGATGGGGCCTCCTGGGAGCTCACTCCATCCCAAACCACAGGACCACTAAGATTGTCACCTCCTCAGGGTCCTCCTCTCCAGCCTCCCCAATGGGCCAGAGAGAATCCTCTGTGGTTGGTCTTGGCATTCTCCTCCCCATTTGCACAGCAGCCCTCTGCCCAGCTGCCATCCAGTACAATCCTGATCCTCCCTGTTCAGCCCCAAGATCACAGGGTGCCACCACCAGTGACTCTATAAGCTACCACTGGGAAGACAGTTGGTGTGAGAAGAGTACTTCTCCAGCCCAGGCTCTTCCATCATCTTGTGTCTTTGTGATCTGAAGCCCCTGGAATCCCCATCCTTCCCCACCAAAGACAGAGGGAAGACTGAGGATCCTTCTGGAGACTCATGGGTACAACTGGAAGTAGCAAGTCACTTCTTGTCCCAATTCATGGGCCAGGTTCCACATACAGTAGGGCTGGAGAACATGTCCTCAAAGACCAGTTCTCGCTGGCCACCTCAGAGTACCCGCTTTCCCCTCCACATCTTTGGTCCCTTTTTCGCCACCCACCCAGGTCTTCTCCCAGCTAGTAGGTTGACCCCATTTGACCTGGTAAAACTCTCAGTCCATAGCTCTGGGGGGCCACCTTTGAGCTCTAGGGAACAGAGATGTCCAAAGGAGACAGTCTGTCCTCAGGGAGTTTCTGGTCTGGGTGGAGAAGCGAAGTGGTGTACCAGGAAGGTCAGGGGCCAAGTAAATCCCAAACTCAGGCCTGGAGAGGGTGAGGGAGAGGGAGGTGCCCATGGCAAGAGACAGTCAAGGGCAAACAGGGTTCTAGGGCATCCTGCAGCCCCAAGTGGCCTGCACAGTGGATGTTGGGCAGAGAGGACCCTCAGTGGCAAGGGTGGAGTGACCCCTCAGCATAGCTGCAGACAGGGAACAGGACAGTGCCCTCATCCTATGAGTCCAAGAAGGCTTGGGGACGATGAAGGACAGGGAAGGAGGAGAGGAGCTGCATGGCCCTGGGGTGCCGGTGGGCCTTCCTTGGACTGTTCCAACTCCAGCCCCCAGTGCGCAGCTCAGCCTTCAGGAATGTCCTGTCCGTGCAGAAGCTGCCAAGGAGAACGGACAGGGCCAGGAGCGGGGGCCCAGGCAGGTGGCCGGCGGCTCTGACACTTTCCTGGCCATGGTTTGCGTCCCCCACGGACGCTGCCGAGAGGGTTTGGGGGGCTTAAGCATCTGGGCGTGGGGGAGAGTTTCCAAGCCTCTGGCCCATCTGCTCAGGCTCCCACTTGGAGGGCCTGTGTTGTTGAGATGTCTGAAATATTTGTTTTCCAAAGGATTAACTTCCAGATGATTCCAGAAGGGCCAGGAACAATCTGCATGGCTGCAGGAAGGAGGCCCTTGTTCCCTCTTGAATCCAAACCAGGAAGGTGCCGTCCACATCCTAGAAAGACCAGGGGACCTCCTTTTCGTGCTCTAAACACCAGTCTGTCCACTTTCTTTGTAAGCCATTCATTCAACAGACATGCCCTGAGTCCCTGTTGCGAACTTGACCCCAGCAGGGGCTTCCACCCTACCTGGTCGAGCGCCCTTTCTGGCTTAGTAGGGATCAGGAACCTCCTCCCAGGGGCTCACTGAGACGATGTGGCCTGGGACACACTGCCTTTGCTCCTGGCATTCTGGTGCCTGATGGCCATTATACTCTTTGCTCCTAAGGGTCCAGTGGAGAATGGGGCAACATGCCCCTTTCCTCCCTGGGAAATTCTCCAGCCCTCCTTGGTCTCATGCAACTGGTGTTGACTCCCTGAGTTTTAGGATGGAGATTGCTCTTGTGGGCCAAGCAGAATATGGCAGCCTGGACCTGTCCAGGTGGTTGGGAGAGCCCTGCAGACAGCTTTGCTTGGCTGTGGGGGAAGAGTCTTTGCATGTCTGGGGGAAAGGGCAGGTCCTTTGCAGGACACCGGAGGTGAGACTGGCTTGTGTTCTGGCATCTTGCAAATGTCCTCATGGGCCAGACAGGGCAGGAAGGTGAGAAGATGTGGATCTGCAGAGCCACCCAAACAGGGAACTTCTGCCGGGACCCTCTAAGACAAAGAAAAAGAGAGAGGGTGGGGGGAGAGTGCTGAAAGGAAGGACCCACAGCTGGGTAACAGGCTGCAAGGCTGAAGCCCGCGGACTACCACGCCCCATCTTGGAGTCGTCCCCGGAGGCCATCCCAACACACTCCCTACAACCAATGAGAATCCATGCTTGGTCCTCAAGTGAGAATTGTGGCTCGTGCAAATGGTGACTGTAGACGTGTTTCCTATGGCAGGGGTGCCGGAGCAGGGCGGTTAGTGATGAGGCTGCAGAAAGGGACAGAAAGGGCAAGGATCAGCCATCAGAAGAGCAGTCAGTGGTCAGCAGAAGCCAGAGAAGGGCCACAGGACAGAAGCCAGAGCTCAGAGGCCAGGGCCCAGGAGCCATGGAAGAGACACCATGTGTGATGGGAAGGCAAGAACCCGCCCATCACCCTTCCAGGGCCTCTGAGGATGGGCTGAGCCCCAGCAGAAGTCTGGGCACAAGTGGGCTGAAGCCATGTCCCAACTGGTGCAGTGTTAGGCAGAGCTGCCCTTAGAAGGCCCTATGGGTGTCCATATGGCTGGGTGCTCTGTCCTGCCTTTTCCTAACTCTGAACCCCCAAGCAGCAAGCAGGTGAGAGCTGGCATAGGCCACTAGCCACCAGAACTCAGGCCAGACGCACAATCACGGTTCGTGGTGGGCTTCCCTGGGTGACCTGAGCCTGTACTGCCAACAGCCAAAAACTTCCCAGAGGGCTCCTGCTCCTCCCTGGAGCTTCCATGAGGCCTGGAAAATACTTGCAGTGTGGGAAATTTCTCCCAGAAGAGAATTGGCAAGTGATCATCTTAGAAGCCTCTTGTGACTTAATAGCAAGCCTCAGGGGACCATGCTGTGGACCCACCTCTTCATTGGTCTACCTGTGACTTGCAATAGGGGTGTCTGTCCCTGTCCTCTCTGACCTCAGTTAGAATTAGAGAGATGAGATCAGCTGATGTCTCAGGACTCTATCAGCCTCACGACTGACCACTGGAGTGCCACACACCATACATCACATGCTAATTTCCCCAGGAGAGGTTTCGGGGGACTACCTGCTTTCCATCTTCCCTACAGGTGAGGCCCAGTCCTCTATCCATTCCCTTGGACCCCAAGTAAGGAACTGAGTCAGTGCAGCTTGCTCTGTGCCCTGCTGCCAGGGGAACGGTCTGGAGCAGGAGCTACTGGGAGAGGTGGAAGGGGCTGACATCAATTATTGATTATGGCTTGACCAATCACTTTAAAACTGAGTGTCTTAAAACGACTTCATGGTCTCCCCACAATCTCAAGGCAGGGATAGGCTGGTCCGTGTGTGACCAGCCTTGGCTGAGTTATTTGGTTGCATTTTGTTGGTAACTGGGCTCCACCGGACAGTCTAAGCAGTCTTGACCGTCCTGGCTAGCTTGGGCTTCCTCACAACATAGTTGTCTCATGCACGTGAGACATCGTACATGATGGCTGGCTTCTCATAGGAGCAAAATCCATAAGATTTCTTGAGCTTAGGCTTTGCAGTCACGGAGTGGTACTCCACCGTGTTTTAGTGGCATAAGCACCCTCAGATTCCAGGGCAGCTGGGGAATGGGCCCTACTGGCTGTGCTGCAGAAAAGCTTCCTTGCAGAAGACATGTGAGGAGAGGGTGTGGCAGCCTCCCTGTCGGCAGGGCAGTGTTCTGCAGAGTGTACCTGCATGGATGTGGGAACAATCTCAGGTCACAAGTTTGCACCCTGATCAGAGAAATGGACCCAGGTCAGAGCTGTGGGTAAAACCACTGGCCCTATCTCTCTAGGGCTTCTCCTCTTTGGACTGGCCATCTTACTTGGGGTCCACCTTATAATCTATGAGGCAAAGTACATCCATCAGGATTCAAGCAGAGAAGCCGGGGCACATGACAATCACAGAAGCCACAGAACAGGGTCTTGGTATCCTGGGGTCAGACCTGGAATGATAGAGATGTTGTGCTCAGCTGTCTATAGAGTGCTGCTACAGGGGCTGGGATGTAGCTCAGTGGTTAGAGAGCCTGCCTAGCAAGCTCAAGGCCCTGAGTTCGATCCCCGGCACCACAAAAAAAAAAAAAAATAGCACCTTAGAATGCTGCTGCTCAGGTGGTCAGGAAGAAGATGGGCAAGATCAGCTGGACATCATGAGGATACCTGTGAACCCAAGTGGACACGGGAGCCAATGTCCCCTCTTGCCACTTTGAACTGAGTCGAATAATGCCCCCCAGCATCCATATCTTACCATAGGAGAGTCCCTCCTCATCACAGAAAAGACTTAGGGTACAGAAACACAGACACACAGGGGAGGCGGCTGCAGGAATACAGAAGCAGAGACTGGGGAGATGTGGCCACAGCCAAGGAAGGCCTGGAGCAAACAGAGGTTGAAAGAACCTTCCCCTGGAGCTGTCTGAGGGAGCATATCCCTTCCTACTCCTTGATTGCAGACTCATGATCTCCAGAGCCATGGGAGAATAAATTCCTATCGCTTAAGGCTCCCATTGGTGATGACTTGCTGGGATAACCCCAGGAAACCAATGCACACCTGACTGCAGGGTGCAGCGCTGCCCAGGCAAGCCGGCATCTCTCAGCAGGCCACTGTACATTCGAGGGCCCAGGACTCAGGGAAGCCTGGGTTTGGGGAAGTGGATCTTGGGGAGGCTGGGTTGGCAGAGGCTGAGGTGATGTGTGTGCTGCAACAGCACACGGAGGTGTGTGAAAGGCTGCTGCTCCCTACCCTCCAGATACCAGCTCTATGAGTTGGCAGGGAAGAAACATGAAGGACTGGGCAGCCTAAAATATGGAACCAGCACTCTCGCAGGTCTGGCAGTTACAAATCTGTGATCAGGTGTCCACACAGTTATGTTTCTCAGGAGACCTCTCTTGGTTTATAGACGGCATCTTTAACCTGTTTCCAGGAGGCACCCATTGTGCCCCAGGTGACAGCACTGTGCCCACATTCAGGCTACCTGACATCACTATGCTCAAAATGGCCTGGAGGTTAGTACTTGGATGGGAACGTGGTGTCCAGGCGGGGTTGGAACCAGCCGGAAGTGTTCCTGTAGAGATCGTACTGGATGTGGGACTATATCTGGAGGGCAGTCTCTACCAACTAGACAGTGAATATTTCAGTGCCAGTCGGTCCTCAATTGGCGATGTGTACTACAGTGGGTGGTCAGTCCTCAACTAAAGAATAATACCTTAGTAGGTAGCTAGTCCTCAACTACAGATTACAACCCCAGTGGATGGTCAGTCCCTAGTGAGAAATTAATAGCCCAAATAAAGAGTACATCAAGTGGTAGAGCACTTGCCTAGCAAGTGCAAGGCCATGAGTTTGATCCCCAGCACACACACACCCCCACAAAGATTACAACCCAGTGGGTCAATCCCTAGCTAGAAAGTAAACCCTGGTGGACGGAGGTGTCGGTCTCCTCTTGGGCACCTGCACCCAACTATCATCAGCGGGCTTGTTCTGCAGCTGACAGTCGGAGGGAGAGGCAGGAAATGGCCAAGCCCTCCTGAGGTCAGACTGAGGTATCTTCTCACTGATTGTCCTTGGAGGTGGAGAAAGATTAGAGGGGAGAGGTGGAGGCCTGGGGACCACATCCTCAGAATGCACTGAAGGAAGAGAAGGTGGAAGAAGTGGCAGCTAACCTTGGGGCACCTGAGTTGAATGAGAATGTGATGTGTAACCTGAGATGCTGGGTCTGGGTCTTCAGTTTTGATCTCTGAGGCTTACACCAGAGCTGGGAGCCACAAGTGGGGTGGACCCATGTGGTCAGAAAAGGTGGACTCACATGACCAGAGGAGATGGACCCTCATGGACACAGGAGGTAGACCCTCAGAGAAGGTGGACTGTGTGGCCAGAGGAGGACTCAACATGATCAGAGAAGGAAGACCTGTGTGGCCAGAGGAGGAAGAATCACACGAGCAGAAGAAGTGGACTTGCATGACTAGAAAAGGACCTGTGTGGCCAGAAGATGAGGATTAGTGTGGCCAGAGAAGGAGGATCCACATAACCCGGGGAGATGGACCTGCGTGACCAGAGGAGGTAGATCTGAGAGAGCACAGGAGAAGGACCCATCTGGCCAGAGAACGACTAGCATGGCCAGGGGAGGTGGGTCCGTATAACTAGTGGGGGAAGATCCACATGACCAGAGGAAGACTAGCATGGCCAGAGGAAGAGGACTAGCATAGCTATAGGAGAGGGGCCCACATGGCCAGAAGAGGTGATTTTCATGACCAGAGGAGGTGGACTTGAATGACCAGTAGAGGCAGACATGCATGACTAGGGGATGAGGACTGGTGTGGCCAAAAGAGTTAAATACACATGGCCAAAGGAGGATTCACATGACCGGAAGAGGTAGACTTACAGGATCAGAGGAGGAGGTCCTGAGTGGCCAGGGAAAAGGACACACATGGCCAGGGAGGTGAACCCACACAGCCAGGGGAGATGAACCTGTGTGACCAGAGAAGGTGGACCTACATGAGCAGAAGAGGTGGAATTGCATGAGCAGGAAAGGTAGACTCACACGAGCAGAGGAGGACTGGCATGGCCCAGGGAGGGGGACTAGCATGGCCAGGGGATATGAACCCACATGGCCTGAGGAGATGGATCGACATGGCCAGTGGGGGTGGACCCAGATGGCCAGAGGAGCAGACCCTCATGACCAGAGGGGTAGACACCCACAGCCAAGGGAGCAGAGTAGGAACAGACCACAGCTAGGTTTTGCCACCCACTGCCCACCTCCCCACATGGTTTTCACAGCCCATGTCATTGAACTCCCTGTGTGTGAGTTACGGCACTGGCCACCCGCTGTCACTATGGCCAGCACAGACCAGATTTAACCACAGGGATCCCCCAGCCCCCCTGCACAGAGCCCGCGCAGTCCCTTCATTGGCGAGGCCGCCCAACTGGCGCAGACCAGAGGCTCTGCACTCACCTTCAGTTCTGTCCTACAGACATGCAAATGAGCCATTAGAAGCATAGCCACAGGCAAAACCTCCGGGTCTTCCCCAGGAAATCAAAGCACTGAAGAGATGCCCAACTTTACTGGGAGGATCCTGATCCTACGGTCTTTGTGTGCCAGGAACAGAGCTTCTAATGGGGGAGCCATGGGTCCACCTACGCCCAGGAAGACAACCATTGTCTATAACCCCCAATCGCGAGAACACGGCAAAGGTGACAAGTGAGAAGGAATCCCAGAGACCTGTGGGCAAGCCTGAGGGAGACAGCAGGTTACAGAGGGATACTTCCTACGGCCCCTCCATCCGGCACGGGGATCTTACGTGGCTGCTGTGGCCAGTGCAGGAGCATCTCTGAAGTGTTTCTCCCAGCCTTGGCGGCTGACCTCAGCAGGTTCATCTGCTCCCAGGATGGCGCAAAATCGGTTATAGATGGGGAGACAGAAGTTGCCGCGAGAGGGCAGCGCACTCACATATAGCAGCCCTGAGCGCTGCCGGTTGACACCGGGGTTCGCTGCCGGTGGCAACATCCTGGGTCACCCATAGTGTCATAGAGGTTCATAAGGGTCATCAGAGGGATAGGACACTTGTGAATTTCTAGAATCATCTCCTTCAGTCTTGGGCCCCCAAAACCAGAGTGCCGTTATTCTCAGGATGGCGCGGAATCGGCCGTGGCCAGGGAGACAGAAATTGCCGCGAGATGGCAGTGCACTCTCACAAATCACAGCCCCAAGGTGGCCAGTGGCCGCGGACGGGGTTCGCCCGCGGCACTGTTCTGGGTCACCAGTGGTACCACAGCAGTTCACGAGGGTCTTCAGGGAAATAGGACACTCGTATGATCTTGTAGGTATCTGGCTAAGACCATATCTGCAGCTCCATGGCTTGCTTTCGGCGCCATGGCGTGGAACTCAAATCACTTCTACCAGATATGGTGATCGTAGCATGTGCCACTAAAATCAGAGCACCAGCCGCACCAAAGATGGACTTTAAATGCTGAACTTTTGGTTGAAGTGCCTATCTTCCCCAGAAAGATTAGAGCTCCTCTACCCCAAGGCCCCGGCATTAACATTCCCAGCTGATTTGGGCTTTGAGATGCTGATTGAGTACTTTGAATGCAAAACACCTGGGAGCGACCGCGGGCTACGGCTACCGCTAGCGCCGCTGCCGCTATGACTAGTGCTGCCGCGCGGCCAGCCATGGCCAAAGGTCCTGTGGTTCACCAAAACAAGTGCCGTGAACAGTGAAGATTGACGGGGTTAATGTGCTTATAGTCAGGGTCCAATTCCCTGCCCTGAGTTTGGGGATCGTCATACCTGCCTGGCAAATACACGCGGCACGCATGTGTGTGCGGTAAGTCCGTATGGCTAGAGGGCAGACCCAGGACGACACCATATGGTTAGCCAATATCACCAAGGCCACTTGTACAGTTTTGGAATCTTGTACCCCGAAACCAGGTGCTGAAGTCATGGCAAGATGGCAGCTAAGGTTCACCTGCGGCAATGTCCCAGTTTACCTATGGTGCCGCGGTGCTGCAGGGCCAGTGCCGCGGCGTCTGTACTGGTGTGCCTCGGTGCCAGTGCCGGAGTGCTGTGATGCCGATGCCACGGTGATTTACCAGAGTTATCAGGGGCAGGTGTTTGCGCATTCCTAGAGTTGTCCACTTCAGTTTTGAGCCCCGAAACCAGTGAGGGCTTCTCACTGGCACAGACTCGGTTGTGGGTGAAAGATAGAAGTCACCGCGAGATGGCAGTCCAGTCTTACACATCACAGCCCACGGCGCCTAGTGCTGAAGGGGGGCTTTGCCCGCGGCAATGTACCGGGTTACCAATGACACCGCGGCAACACACCGGTTCACCAGGGTCATCAGGGGATAGAATGCGTGTACGTTTCTAGAGCTATCCTCTTCAATCTTGAGCGCCCAAACTAGTGAGCACGTCTCACTATCCAGATGGCACAGAACTGGTTGTGGGTGGGAGAATTCACCGCGAGACGGCAGTCCAGTTTCATACATTGCCGCCCGCAGTGACCGGTGCCAAAGCAGGGTGGTTCACCGCGGCAAGGTACCGGGTCATGCATGGTGCCACCATGGTTCACAAGGGTCATCGGTGGATAGGACGCTTGTGTGAGCCGCCCCAGCACCCCTCTTTGGTGTGCCCCATGCCATGCTGTTGAAGTTGAGGGAGACGAGAGTGGGTAATGGGAGAGACATCGGAGAGTTGCCGTGCCTTGGAAAATAGGGTTCTTGGCTTCAGAGGGAGACCTTTTCCACAACGGACGAGCCCATGCTGCCGTGTCCAGTACAGGAGTATTTCTAGGGTCTTTTTCTTTTGTCTTGGGTGCTAACTCCCACGAGCCTGCCTATCGGTAATTTAATCATTTGAAAGTGTGTACTCTAAAGTAGCCGCAAGGCGGCAGGGCAGACTCACACATCCCAATACCAACGGGACCGGACCGAGGCTGGGGTCCTCTTTAGGCAGATGTGTGTGGGGGTCTACCTTATCCTAGCTTAGGGTCCACCAATGGTGATGTCTGGGATTTTCACACAGTAAAAATGGGGGTCACCCATATCAACATCTGATTAGTGTTTAGCCAGCAACCAGCACGTTGTGGTGGGAGCTTTGGGGCCAAGGGTCTTTCCAAGTCATTGCACCCTACACACACCTGAGAGCTTGCCATGCGAGCAAGGCTGGCAGCTCTGGGCTCCTTGGCCATGGGTCCCAGCCATGCCCATCTTGGACTACCACCTTCATAGCTCTAACACTCCTGTTGGGCAAGTTCTCTGGACCACAGCCTGCAGCATCTCCTCTGGAGAGGACAAGAGGGGCAGGTGAGTCTTGGTTCCCCTAGTGAACACGGAGGTGGGGCAGAGCTCTGAAGCTACCACATGGCTCTTCGCCAGAGAGCACCGGCAAGCCGCAGAATAAGCAGCATGCCTGGAGGGGAATAGTGAGAGGGGTTGTAGGGTGCCCCAACACACTGTCCCAAGGAAAGTGCTGTGGCCAGAACAAGCTCCATCAACCAGAAAGGGCTTGAGCTAGAAGGTGGCTATCAGCTGCGGTAGCCTAGCTCACCATCCCGGCACACCGGCACAACCGGCACAACACCAGCACAACACCGGCACAACGTGCTAAGCCTGAGCTCTGATCCCTCCCCATTCTCACCACACAGTTGCTCCACGGACTTCTTCCCGCTGTGAACTCCTGAGAACCCCACGGGAAATGTGCGGTCTTGGCCAGTGTTGGCAGAAAGCGGCTGTGTTGTCTAAGACCCAAGAGACTCCCAGCCGTGGCAGGGTGAGCCCCTGAGGGCTTCCCAGCCATGACAGAGTTCATGCTGAAGGACCCCCGGCTACGGAGAGTGTGTGCCTGGGGACTTCCCAGTCACAGCAAAGTGCATACTCGAGGGCAACAAACCATGGGGAGAGTGCGTGCCCAGAGACTTCCAGCCCTGGCAGAGCATGCACTGGGGGACTCCCAGCCACAGCAGAGTGTGTGCCGGGCGCAGCGTGGAAGGATGCAAGGCACACACTGCTTCAAGAAGGAAGCCAATGGTCTTAGAGGACAGATGTTCGCAACCCAGAGGGGCACGTTTAGGGACAATGCCAAGAGCTGTCTAAGGGATGCCAAAGGAGGGGTGTGGGGACGCCGTCTTTGGAGAATTCCGGGATGGGTGCGGGGTGAGAGGAACGTGCGCCTGATCAGTCCAGGGCGGAGGTGGGCCCTGCGGGGGCCCCGACATGGCCCGATCTGATTGGCTGGCAGGACAGGGGAGGAAATTCTGGGCGGGGCCACTCCAGTTAGAAAAGGCCCGGGCTAGGGGCCCAGGAGCAGGGTTAGGGAGGGGGTGGGAAGGGTGGGGGGGAACGGGGGAAACTGGGGAAGATGGGGGTGCTGGAGGAGAGGCGTAGGGGCCGAGGAGCACCTCGGCCGTCTGGAGTCTGGCGAGGGTGGTGAAGGTGGAAGGGCTAGCTCAGGCAGGTCAGTCCGGCCTGGGAGCCAGTAGTGTGGAGAAGGTTCCCAGGCATCGTGGAGGCAGGGTGACATCGGCGTGGGACTGCCAGCCCAAGCTAGGGTTGGAGAGGAAGAAGGAGCCAGACATTCATCCCGGTCAATTTTGGTTACAGGACGTGGTGGCTGGTCGGACAAGGGGGAGCTGCTGGTCAGGGTTCGACCCCCAGGCCTGGGTGGAGGAGTAGCTGGCAGCAGTGGGCAGGTGAGGGCTGCGTCTGCTGGGCAGGTGAGTCCGCTTTGCCTCCCTGGACCTCGCTTCACTGGCTTCTGGAAGAAAGAGGTTTAGGGAGCGAGGGCCAGCGAGGAGAAGTGGCAGGCCTCCTGCAAAGCAGCAGGACGAAGGCTGGACAGTTAGCAAAGGTGACATCTTCTCGGGGGGAGCCGAGATGGAGCAAAGCTCGGGGGGCGATAGGTCTTTCCCGGGGGAAAGAGCAAGTTGAGAGGGCAGAGCGGAAAGAATGCAGGGACGCCAGCAAGGGCCAAGGCTGCTATCTCCAGGGAGGTGACCTTGGGGACAGTAGCAGAGGCCACAGGGATCCAGCACGTGTGGGAGCATTCTAGGCCCAGGTCAGACATCGGGGCAGGGGTCACAGGACACAGAGGGGTCCCCAGCCACCACCACATCCCACCCACTGTAATTCACTTAGGAGCAGGTAAAGGAGCGGCTCTGGCAAGGCCTTCCAAGGCCTGGGCCAGAGCCTCAAGGGCCGGAGAACGGGAAAGAAGGGCAGTGCAGCAGGACATCATCAGGGTTGGGGGGAGCGGTGGCCACGGGTGGTGGGCTCCGGAGAGATTTCGCAGCAAGGAGGCTGTGGTGGGCCCGGCCTGTGGATACACAGTTCCTACGCAGCACTGCGGCCCAGGGGCTGGCGCGGAGAGGGCCCACAGTGGACTTGGTGACACTGTATGCCCTAACCGCTCAGCCCCTGGGTCTGGCATGGCAGACAGAACAGCACCAGGGGAGCCAAGGGCACAAGGCAAGGCCAGACTAGGCAAGGCAGGTGGGGCAGAGTGAATGAGTGCTCTCAGGAGGGAGGCTGGGCGCAGGCAGGGTGAGGCTCAACAGCTGGGTGGTGAGCCGGTGAGGCACTGGCCTTCAGAGCCCGTGGCCACGGTGGGCCTCGCAGGTGATGACGGAGCAGTGATCGGTGCCTCTGCGCTTGGACTGGAGATGAGGGTGAGTGTCTGACCTGCCAGCCATCCCACTCTCCACCCACCCTGGCCCGCCCAACCAGTTCCTTCTCTATTGTCCCTACAGCCAGGTCTCCAGAAGAGCGGATGTGCCTGCCAGCCTGAAGGCCAGGACACAGCTGCGGCAGATGTGCTGAGATGAAGTGATATGGTCCGGTGTGATGGTGAGGACAGAGGGGCTGCCATCTGGCCTTCGTGGTGAGTGTGTGCTCTGCCCAGTACAGGACTGGCCCATCCCGACCACCTGGCCACCCTCTCACTCACTCCACTCTGTCTTCTGCAGAATATTCTGGGCTGGCACCACAGGGACACTTCTACGACGTCTGTTCCTTTGCTTTTCCAAAAGAGCTACTGCTGCTGCTCTCTGGACCCCCAGAACCCTCAAGATGAAAGGTAAGGTGTTTCTTGCCATAAGCGAGTAGGAATACAGGGGGAAGGGGCAGTAGCCGGGGCTCACTCACTCTCTTTCCACCTGCAGAAATGGTGCTACCCAGCTCATGCCTGGGACTTGGAATTGAGGACTTCTTCAAGTCCGTCTAGCTCTGGATCAAGAATATGCTGCATCCAGAAACCACTACTCTACATGACTCAGGAACTGGCTCTAGGTGAGGCTGGCCACTTCTGGAAGCTCTGTCCCGCCCCACCTTGCCACCCTGGCCCCTGCCCATGTGTCGCTGAACTCTCTGCAGGTAGAGCTGAAGGAACAGGCCTCAGGAACACCACGGAAGTGCAGACCCACAGCATCCCACCCCCCAGCAACTCATCTTCATGGCCAGCCCCTGCCACGTCGGGAGACCACCACCCAACACATCATCCCGGAGCTGAGCCTCCTCCCCGGGATGGCCCCATCACCATCACCTCCCTCCTCTTTTCTTTTTCAGCCTTTCCTCTTCTCTTTTCATTTCTCATCTTTCTTCTTTCCATTTCTTGAGAGATTCAAAGCATCCATGACTCTGTTTCCCCACTCATCCCTTTCTGAATTCAATTTGCACTAAGTCGTTTGCACTGGTTGGAGTTCTGGAGAAAGCCTTGAGTCTCTCCCGTGTAAGTGTGTGTGTGTGTGTATGTGTGCGTGCCCGTGTGTGTGTGTGTGTGTGTGTGCCCCCTTAGCCACATCACCTCAGTGCCTGCCTGTCCATCCACCTCTGTCTGGGGGCAACTGGGGGCAAGCTGTGTGCATGAGGCCTCACTTTCCCCTTGCCTAGTCTGGAAGCTCCACACCAGCGGAGCCATCTAAAAGCATTCCATAACACTTACCTTGCCCTGTGTCCCTCCCCACCAGGGCCTCACCAGAAGCTCTGGATCCACAATAAATACAGTTACAGTACTTTGTCTCAGAACTGAAATTTGTGCTGTCTGCCCCGGGGTTCACCACAGGTTGGGGGGAAAGGAGGATGCTGGAAGGGAGGGCAGACGTGAAGAGGGGCATGTGGGCAGAGAAGGGACATAGGAAGTGGGGGAGGGACATGAGACAGGGTGGGCATAAGGATGGGGTGAGCTACACAGGGGAAGAGATTATGGGGTTATGGTGCAGAAGTGGTCAGAGGGTGAGATGGGGCCTTTGGGCTTGGAAAGTCCTGTGAGGGATGTAGACATCAGGGGTGGAGGGCTGCAGGTGCCACAAAGAAACATGAACACTGTGGGACCAGGGGGTTCCCACAGAGGGGTGGCTGGCATGACAAATGGCATCCTAGGCTATGAGACAAAGGTCTTGTCCCTCCCAAGTGCCTCTAGGCTCCACACTGCTGTCTGATCGCCCCCTGAGCCCCAGGTGCTGGTCCCAGAATGTGAAGGCTGGCCTAGGCATGCACAACCACTGTTCGGGCAGTGAGTTCACAGACAGAACAGTGGGGCTCATGGGGGTTGTCAGTAGCACCCGGGGCAGGACAGGCCATGACCACATAGCAGGACCCATAGCGGCCTCTGGGCTTCCCCCTGTTCCCACCTAGAAGACATGGTCCTCCTGCCCTGGGCCCTGCTTAACTTGGGGCTGGAGCCTGAGCAGACACAAGTGGTGTCCCTTTCCCCCTCAATCTGCTGTGGGTGAGAGCTAGGGGTAGGACACGACAAAGGGGCAGGGACACAAACCAGTCAGAGGGTGGCTGTAGAGAGGAGGACAGGCACGCAGCAAGATTCTGAAGGAGGAGAGGGAGCTGGAGAAGTCAAGCAGGCGATGGAGGGAGGACAGCGAGGGGTCTGGGGAGTGGAAGCCCTCACTGGGGTCTTGCTTCAGGGGTACAAGCACAGCCCCCGTGGTTCATAGCATTCTCACAGGAGACAGTGGCTATCCTGGGACCCCAAGAGATGGGATCCTCGATTGGGGCTCAAAGGCAGCACTCCTTTGCCTTTAAGCCTCCATTGAGGATCTCAGCTCCCAGGACCTAAGCTGCACAGACACTGGAAAAGACATGAAGCCAGGTGTGGTGCTGCACACTTGTAATCTCAGCATTCAGGAGGCTGAGGCAAGAGGATTGCCACAAATTCCAGGTCAGCCTGATTTACATGGTGAGTTCAAGACCAGCCTGAACCACACAGTGAGACCCTGTCTCAAAAAACCAAAATAAAAAGGAAAAAAAAAAAAAGGAAAAAGAAAAGACACGAGGGGCAGCTGTTTGGCACACCCCTTACCACACACTTATGCAGGGCAGCCAGTTTCCTTGCCCCCCAGGCCCGCTGGCCCATACCAACTCCACATGCCCTATGTGTTTGGTCTCCCCTCTGCTCCTTCTCCTGTCCCCTCCCCATCATGGTGGCTTTGCATTTGCTGGGACAGGGGTTCCAGATGAGGAGATCTGTGGCTTAGTCAGGAAGTTAGAACCCCACTGGGCACAGGGGATTTCAAAGGCTGGCCAGCCATGCAGGCGTGAAGTCACCTCTACCCTCCCAACCCTATTGGCAATGACTTGCCCCAGTGACAAAGTAGCCATGCATTACATGCCAGGAGGGCACCTACAAAAGACTTTTCTGATGAATACCAGCTCAGCTGGAAGTTTACAAAGCTGAGCTTGGAAGATAAAAGCTGCTTTCCTTTGTGTTGGCCAGAATGGCCTGGGCCCAGGGGCATTGAGGGCAGTGGGTAGCAGTACTACAGGATAAGGGTGAGATGGGCCCAGAAGCCTTGTCTGGAGACACAGATACCGAATCTCAGAGTAGGAAGGGGTTTGGGAAAGGGCCCTGGGTCATCTCCCTGTGGCTGTGTCCTCCTGGTTCCTTGCAGAACCTGGCATGCTGGACCTGAGCTGCATCGAGGCTTCGGAGCTTTTGGAGGTGGCGGCAAATTACATAGTACATGCTAGGTATTCTTCCTGGGGAAATCTGAGATAAATCTGGGGATGTGAGTGCTTCAAGGATGGTGAGTGTGGAATTGCTTCTTTCCCTACCCAGCTGGAGGCAGAGACTGAGGCCCTTTAGCAACCCTCACTGTCCTCCAGTCCTGTCTGTGGATGTCTGCACCTGTCAGCCCCCATATACTGTGAATACCAAGGGTGCACAGGGGCAGGGTCTACCCCTGGGCCCGCCCATACCGGCTTTGCTTTTGCAGTGGGCTCCTGAGGCTGGCTCTTGTAGCTGTGTCCCGCGGGCTCTTGGGTCCTGCAGGGCTTTGGAGGTGGGGGGAAGGAGCATGTGGGGGCAGCATCTTCGGGTGCAGGTAGGCCAAGGCACAAAGCCACAAGCCAAGGCATCACTGCTCAGCAAACAGGTGTGTGGCAGGTCCTGAGCCCCAGTCTTACCCAGGGTGGGGGCTGGGAGAAAACAGAGGTGCCCCCTCCCAACACACACACACACACACACACACACACACACACACACACACACACAAGGCCCCTCCATCTGAGCCCAGGACCGTCAGATTGGAATGTGTTTACCTTTAGCCCAACTCGATTTCCTGCTTTTTAGAAAAGGGGCTTAGAGAGGGTTGCCAGACAGGATCCAAGCCCCCGCCACCCAAAGGCACTTTCAAAATACCCCTGTGCTGAGTTAAGTGTTGAGAAGCAAACACGAGCTTGAATTTCATCCCAGCCCAGGGTAGGATGGGGAGGGGCCAGCTGACATGGTGTCTGAAAAGCCAGGGAAAGAGGTTTCAAATCTCGAGTGGGGCCCTGGACAATGCCAGGGACTTCAGCCACATCCCTTGCCCTGTTAGAGATCTTCATACCGGGACCCCTCCCTGCCCATGTTTCTGTGTGAGTTTAGTTTGAGGAAAAGCCATTTCATCCCAATTGTCCCATTAGAGAAGAGACGACTTGCTGCATATGGTATGGCCATGCTGGTGGCTCACATGCCCGTGGACACCTCTGAGGACCTGTGGGCCTTAGGTCCGCATGGCCAGCCTGTGCTCAAGGGCCACTTGGCCTTTCCTGTCCTCTCATCCCTGGGCTTGTGCCTGTGAGAGTCTCCACAGCGTTGCTGTGTGCTGACCCTGCGCCTGAGCTGAGGGTGTGGCCTCCGGTCTGTTGGAGATGCTCCGTGGGCACGTGTGGGGCAGTGTACCCTGAGGGTGGACTCCAAGCCTGCTGTATGCACCTTGTGCCTTTGAGTGGTTTCATGTCTCAGCATGAATTTAATGACCCAAAAGCAAGTTTTCAGGTAAGGATTTTGGACCACCAGGGCGAGGCAAGGTCAAGACACTTGCCCTACCACTGAGTGAGGACAAAAGATTCCAGGGCTACAAAAGAAATGAAATCCCTTAAACAGAGCTGCAGGGACTTTTGGGGGCAGATGCACTGAGAAGTCTCAAAATACACAAGGTAGAGCCCAAGGAGGGCAGCCTCCTCCCTACTCTGAGCTTCAGGAAGACAAATGGTCTCCTCTCCAATGGTAGAGTGCCACCAAGGGTCGGCAAGAGGAACCTGGAGGGCTCAGTCACTGGCCAGCACCAGACATGTCTTCTTGCACAGGCATGGGTGTGTGTGTGTGTGTGTGTGTGTGTGTGTGTGTGTGTGTGTGTGCGTAATCCCTCAAAATGGGGACCAGACAGCTCCAAAAAGAACTGTGATCAGCTTTGGTCTCCCCTGAGGCTGAAGTACCGACTCAGGCTCAGCCAGGGCATACCCACCCTCTTCTTCCCTCCCCTCTGCTCTCCCCTCCCCTCCACACCCCACCTCCAGCTCCCCAGCCTGCTCCTGGTGACACTGCTGGCCCTTCTCCAGGCTGAGGGGCGCCGGTGGGGGCCCCTTCCTGGAAGCCCACCTGCAGGCCGGCTTGCTGGGAAGGGGCTGCTCCTGAGGCTCCCACCCTCCCCGCAGCCGTTTCCTGGAAGCAGTCACTGTGGGTATTCTGTTCCTTGTCAGCGCCGAGCTGCAAATAAAGCAGACACTGTGCTCCTTGTCCTCAGGGAGCCCCGCTCCATCAGCCCACACCTGGCTGGACACGGGCGGGCAGCCGGTCCGAGGGGAGCGGCGCAGGGTGGGGGCTGGACCCGTAAACAAGCACGGGAGCCAAGCAGGAGGCTCCTGCCCCATCTCTTGGAGACACCTCCATGTGAGCACGTGCCAAGCCCCAGGGCACAAGACACAGAGGGCACAGAGCAAGTTTCCCAAGGAGGCATCCTGCAGGCACCGGAGAAAAGGGCTGGGAGGTGCATAGGGGAGGCCAGCTATGGGCCCCACACTTTGCAAGAGTCCTTCTGCCTGGAAAGTAGGTTCCTGTGGGAGACCCCGAGGAGCCAGGCTACAGGAGGAAGATGCAGTGAGATTGAGGGCAGGGAGCTGGTCAAAAGCACTCACCTCAAGCCCCTGAACTGGGCGGGAAGAGAAGCCTGCAGGGATCACAGAGGCAGAGTGGTGGGTCTGATGGGAACCCAGGAGGAAGAAGTCTGTAAAGACCAAGCCTGGATTTGAAGCTTCCTAGGGTGAGACACTTGGCATGGGGAACAAAAGATGGGGGGAGGCCTGGGGACAGGCCAGTCTCCAACTGAGAGGGGAACACGGGGTTGCCTAGAACCTGGCCCTTCCTCTAAGCATGTGGCTAGCCTTTGGTGCATGGACCAGCAGACTCTAAGAATGCCTGTCAGGGCCAGGAAATGGGGGAGGAGTAGGCCCCAATGTAATACTGAGGAGCATGGTGGCCAGGTGGGGCCGGAGAAGAGGAGCAGTAGCCTGGGGCTTAGAGCTCTGGGACCCACACATCTGAGGGACAGCAGGGCCAGGCCAAGGGGTTTGGGGATCCACTGAGGATAGGGCCTGGAAGAGCAGGCCCCATGGAATGCTGGGAAGGACCGGTTTATTCAGGTGGCACTCAGACCATGATGTATGCATGGTGGGGCCTGTGAGACACAAGGAGGCGCACGCAGAGCTCAAGAAGTTCCCATTGGCTGTTGGTGACATCACCCCTGTGTCAACAAGGCCAAGTCTGCAGCTTCCTGGCTGGCCAGGGTTTATGGAGCGGGACCCGACCTGCCTGGGCCCCCACCCCAGCCGGCCCACACACTGGCCCACTGTTAAGGGTCTGGGGGTGGAGGCTGCGCCATGGTGTCCTGGCGCCTGCTGCCTGCTCTCCACCCTCCTCTGAGTTCCCGGCATGGCGCTGCCTCTCTGAGCATCCTCAGCCAGAGGTGTGGAGGCTGTGTACGTTGCCCTCCTTTCCCTGCCTCTGGGCAGTGACCTGAAGCCCTGGGATCAGAGAGGGCTTGGAACTCTGTGACCTGTGCCTGTGGCTGGAGGTGAAGGACAGCTTCTGAGAGGGGGGTCAGGAGGCCAAGAGCTGTGGAAGGGCTCTGGGGTCCCTCCCACCAAGGCCGGCCTCTCAGATCTCCCCTTCCTGTCCTCAAGATTTGGCCACATTGGGCACTGCCCAGAAGGAGGGCAAGGAAGGGCCACTGTGGTGACCTGCCCCTACCAACCCATCCCTGTAACTCCTCTGGAGCCAGGACCATCCTGCCAGGGGACTGGGGGACACTTGCACTAGCCAGAACCTCTTTGAGCCATGTGCACATTCTAGAAGGGCTGGCCTGCTCCCCAGCAGCCGAAGCAGGAAGTGTCTAGGACCCTTGTTTCCCAGTGCCCTGTGCATGACCCAGAGCAAGCCTCTCTACTACCAAGAGGCCACCAATTCCAAAGGGTGATGGCCAGCTCTGGGAAGAGGCTGCACCTCCCATGGAGCCTGTACCCCAGCCTCTGCCTTCTTCCACATACCCAGCCGCCACCTCCAGAACAGCCTGTTGGGGGTTCCCTTTTAAATATTTGCCACCCTGGGGCTGGGGATTTAGCTCAGTGGTTACAGTGCCTGCCTTGCAAGCACAAGGCCCTGAGTTTGATCCCCAGCATCAATCAATCAATCAATCAATCAATCAGTAAATAAATATTTTCCACCCTGAGGCTGCTGTCCATTTCTGGGATATTTTTGGGGCCCAGATGTGATGAGTCAGCCTAGACAGAAGGCCCTGGCCCACTCGGGGCTGTGATATGTGAACAGTCCTTAGTGCTGGCCTGGGACAGCAGGGGGACAAGAAGGGCAGGAAGGGGAGGATGCCCGAGCGGCTGCCCTCTGTTCCGCCTCCTGTCTAGCCCCATGCCCATCACAGCCCATTCAAGTGGGTCAGGGGGGAAAGGCAATGTGGAAATGAAGGAAGAAGAGGAAGCTCACGGAGGGAGCTCCGGGCCCCAGAGAAGGCAGAAAGGGAGGTAGAGGGGACATAGCTCCCAAGGCAGACCAGGAGGGTCCCTGCCAGCTGTCACCCCCCAGCCCAGACCCCCTTGACAGTCTGCCCCCAATACCTGTCTGTCCCTTTGGCCCTTCCCTGGGATAGGCCTTGGACCAGACCCCTCCCTTGCCTGCCCCCCATGGCATGATCTCCACCATCAGAGCTGCAGCCTGGGTGTGCCCTGCCTGGTATCCCTCCCTTGCCTAGAGCCTTGGGTCCCATTGCCCCCACCCAAGGGTGAATGGCCTCACCGGGTCCAGGGGCAGAGGGCACGTGTGCCAAGAGGGGCCCCCATAGGACACGTGGCTGTTTGCAGTTCAGGGAAAGCGGTGGAGATAAAGAGCTGTTTTCCCGATGGGCACAGGGCCAGCAGGGGGCCAAGGGGCGGCTGGAGGTCAAGGCCAGGCTGTGGGCCTTCTCACAAACTGGGCACCCCTGCACCTTCGCAGGAGCACCAGAGGAACAGCTGTGCAGCAGCCCCCACAGGAAAGTGTCAGCTGCGTTGACTCCCAAGACCTTTCCTGGGGGACAGACAGCCCTCAGTGTCCCAGGTTTGAGCCTCCGTGGGTGGGGGTCCCACCATCCAGCTGCCTAACTAGGCTGCATTTCATGTGTCCTGTGATTTGGGCAGGTAGAACCCCTTCCCGAGGGGGCTACAAACCTGTGGGAGGGGAACAGATACTGAGATCAGTAGAAAAAGGCCTGGCAGAGATGTGAGGGGCTGGGACAGTGAGATGGGGATGGGGCCTGCAGGCTAGTGAGATGTGCCTCGTGGGAAGGATGTGAATGGTGAGGCAATCCCAGGAAATGGAATTTTGAACCTGCCACCTGAGCTTGCTCCACTGGCCCTCAGAATCTCCCAGAGCAGCAGGAGGCCTGGGCCTGGATAAAGACCACCACCCCTGCCCACCCAGGCCTCACTTCCTACTGGGACAAGGCCACCAACCTGGAGGACCTGGCAGTCTAGTGCAGGCACCTTCTCAGTGTATGCATGGGTCTGACTGCCCAAGATGTGCAGCCCCTGGCAGCTCCAGGTTCCTCTTACCTGGGTTTCTGAGGCTAGGTGTCTATGCACCCCTTTCATGCATGCCTGTAAGTCCATGGACATGTGTGTCACGCCCTCATCTGAGTGACCCCCTTCCTGCTGCTGTGCGTCCTTGCGGTCTCCAGGGGTTGCATGTGAACACAATCTCTGTCAGCTGCAAAACCCTGGTCTATTCCTCGTGGCCAACTCCACCATGGATTCAATATTTATCTCAGCAAGGCCCAGCGTGCCAGGGGCTGGTGCTACCACCAAGTAAATGTTCCTTGAACTTCACCTCGATAGCCCCACCTCAGGAGAGGAAGACTTATCACTCTTCACCAACACCTGGAACTTTCAAAACGGCGGCGGTCTGGGAGGGCCCATCAACAGGCTAGAGTGGGAAGAGACAAGCCTGCGGACAAGACCTGTAAGTACTTCTCAGTCTCCCCTCAAGCTAGAGGAGGGGACTGGAAAGCCCAGGAAGCCACACCAGGTTCCAAAGAGCAGCTGATCCCACCCTACCCAGGAACAAAACACAGCAAAGGAAGTGAGGATGAAGGAAGGAAAGGTCCCGGGGGGCAGTTAGGGGCAGTGCCACAAAGTAGTTACTTAGTTAGAAAGGCCAGATGTTTCTCCACTGATTCTCAGCTCCCTTGGCTCTAAAGTAGATGGCTTCTATCACCTGCCAGCTCAAGGTGCAAGCCGTATTTCCTGGGCCTGCTCTTCCTCGGTGCTTCAGGCCCTCACTGCTCTCATTCCACAAACACATACAGTTCTTTTATTTATTTTTTCATTTTAACACTGAGCTCAACAAATGCAGAAAAGAGCACGCAGCTTGACCTCAGCCACTGTGGCTTGTCCAGCCAGCCCCTGGGGGAGGGCCACTTGGCCTGCCTGACTGCTCTGTCCCTCCTGGTATCAGGGCTGCCTTCCAGACACGGGGTCCTCAAGGGAGGGTATCCCTGGCTCCTGAAGATCCTCCAGGAGGTACTCTGGTACCTAGAAGGCACTGGTTGGTGGCCCCAAGGAAGTTCCAGGGATGAGCTGGACAAGAGATAAGCAGGTCCCAACCTCTGGGTGCTGTGGCTTCTGGGAAAGGATATGCTCTGCCTCCTGAGTTCCTGCCCCAGAACCACTGGGTAAAGCTGTGACAGCAGCCTGGGTGCAGGCTGACAGGCCTCTGATGAAGCAGGACCACTTTCCAGCTCTGTCTACCCAAGACACAAGGCCTTAAGCTTCTATAGCTAGCCCAGGTTGATGGCCTCAGGGATCTAGTGCAGCTGCAGGGCAAAATGACAGTGGTCTCCACCCTCCATGAGGCACAGTCACCAGCCAGAAGATAGCCCTGGAGTTCAAAGTTTGGGCTATGGGGCAGACCCAGAGGAATGGAGGAGGAACTTTCTAGAAGATGAGAAGTTTCCACTACTGGGGCTAGCAGAGGAGTACGGAGTTCCCTCCTGAAGCCTCACAGCTCCCTTCCCATCCCAGCAGAGTGAGCAGGACAGAGAGGGGCAAAGTCCCAGGACACTGACCAGGTACTCAAACAGGACAGAGGCTGGGCTCCCCGCAGTGGGCAGTGGGGTCGAGTGCACCAAGTGAGGAAGAGGACGTTGTCTGCTTCCACTGCCTGTCTTCACCCCAACACAAAGCCTCTCTGAGGAGGGGATACCAGGTGTCTGGCTCTGGGGTGAGGTTCATAGGGCCCTGCCCTGAGTGGCGATACATGTGCTCAGCCTGCTGCCCTGGCTCATAAGTATCGCTTGAGTAAACCAAGTCCCTTCTGTGGACGTAGGGATCTTGCACCCAGCCCCTGTGTACTGGAGGGATCCCCACTTTCCCTGAACATGGCTCTACCAGGCCCTATCACCTTTCCTGGCTGATGGGAACACAGAGGAGTTCTGTCTTGGCCAGCTTCCCTCCTCCACCCCTGAGCCAGGCCCCCAGAGACACAGGCCCAATTCCAGACCCCCCCAAATGAGGTCTCAGGAAATACATTCCTACTCTCTTTTCAGGTCCCCAAGATACTCTGGCACCCAGAGACAGTGTCATGGTACCCTAGCAGAGGGCCACAGGGTCTACACCTGGTCACAAGGCAGGGAAAGGAACCAAATCTTGATGCACCTCAACAGAAATGGGTGCTGTTGGCCACCCCTCCTTGTGGGAATTGGGGGACAGCAGAGTTCTGTGGACGAGTCCTCTCTTCCCTGCCCAGCTGAGCTTGGGTCAGGGCAGGCAAAGGCAGAGTGGAGCACATGGTATCCCCATTCCATGGTGCCAGGCAGTGGGGGCCAGCCGCAGGTCCACAGAGTGTTTTCCCTTCTTCCCACTCAGCAAGGGCCAGGAGAAGAGAAGCAACTGAGCCGAGCATGCAGGGCAGTTTCACTGCTGCTCTGGACACTTCTGAGGGCCACCATCAAAGCTCCTAGCCCTCAGGCTGCAGGGGATTTAGGTGCCCCTTCCCCAAACCCAACCCCAAATCCTTGCCCATAGGCTGCCACGGTATCCTGGGGGCTGGGCAAAGAGAACTGCTCTGGGAGAAAGCGCCTCTGTCTGTTGGGAGGTGGCCCCCCAAAAGAGGACCTGAGATGTTGCTGTGGGCCTGGGCCCAGGTGGGGCAGCAAGGGTGGGGCTGGCTTTAGTCCCAAGAAGAGGCAGTGCCATGGTACCCTAGCAGAGAGTTTAAAGGACCCACAGAACCTCAGATAGCAAGGCTAAGGCCTGGAAAGCAGGACACGGTGTGGAAAGATCCCCCAGTGCACAAGGGTGGGAGGCAGTGGGCTGGGGCTCCCCAATCTCCCCCGGACATTCTGCACTCCCTTCTCTCAGCAGCAAGACTCAGTGGGACTTTGATCCTGCCCTACAGCTAGGGCCACTTATGACCTGCCAAAGGGAGACCACCTCCCAGGGCCCTGACCAGGCCAAGCTGGTGACAAGTGGGCAGGGGCAAGAGGTGCCCAACTGCTAGAGCCATCTGGCAGGGAAGACACCGGCCCCGTGGGTGTGGTGTGGCCTCCTCAGCAAGGTCAGAAGCCACTCTCGCCCAGAAGAGCCCCAGCCACCTGGACAATCACAGCCCAGCCCCGGGTCCCTGCCCACCGCTCTCCTGGGGACCCAGGGCAATCAGAGCGTTGCCGGCAATGGTGTTTATTTTCAAATGACATTTTTAAGAAGAACGGGCACCCCCAAAGCCCTGATCTATGTCTGGAATGTGGGGAGGCAAACAGCTGTCTCACCTCCCCAGACCCTGTATGGTCCCTTCCTTGGAGCAGGAACTAAGGGTGTATCCTGGGGACACAGCAGCAGCCGTGGTCAGGGCATGGGAACTCGGCTCTGAGCTCTGTTCCCAGCCCTGCTGTGTCCTCAGCAGGGTGCCCACACCCATGTGGCCCTGGGGTCACACACATGCAGGGACAGCTTGTTTTGGCTGCCCGGACCAGCACCTCCAGTGTACTCTACAAGGTCCGCTGCTGTGCGCACATGCTGCTCTGCAGGCTGCCTTGTCTCCTGTGGGCTGCCTGCCTGATGAGGGTTACTGGCTGCCCTGCCTGCACCAGACTTCCTCAGAACCCCCACCTCCAGGAAGCCCTCCCTGGTTCCTCAGGCCACCAAATGCCTGGCTATGTGGAAGGTCCCACACTCCCTTCTCACAGGTCCTGCAGCCAGAGGCTGGATCTGGGGAGTAGGCAGCTGGCCCCAGTGGCCCCTGCCCTAGATGAGTTCCTACAGGTTGCCATGCCTTTGGCTCTCTTCCCTCCTGGCTGTCAGTAGTCTGCTGCCTGACCCCCACCCAAGCTTGAGGCTGACTAGGGACACTGACTGGGTAGTAAGACATTAGAGAGGCATCCAGGGGCCACCTGGCCCTGACCCAGCATGGAATCCTGGTTTCCAAATTCTACCTCATGATTTTACCAGACCACCTTGCCCCTCCCTGACCCTGGGGTACCCCAGGGCTTCCTGGAAGAGGCCTCTGCTTGCTCACTGTTGGGGTGCTGAGCTACAGCCACACTGCCTGGTGATGTGCAGAGACCCCTTGCTGGGGCCCCACCTTCAGTGCCCCTGTAAGGGGGTGTGGGGAGCATTGGCCCTTCTTCCCTGGGGGCCTGGCCCAGTGTTCTAATGGCCAGAACTGGGCAAAGATGAGCTGCAGAGGGGTGAATGGGCTGCTTCTCTGGCCCAAACCCCTGCTTCCTGTCTCACAATCCACAAAACACTAAAGGCCCAGGTCTGGACATCAAAGGCCCAGGAAGCTCCTGGTATTGAATTAAGTGTAAATGGGTCAGAGCATGTGGCTTGCATTTCCCACAATTACACTGCTGCTCCATGGAGTTGGGGTGGGAGGAGGAGCCTTGGGAAGTCAGCTTGGGGATAGAGAAACCGTCAGGGACTCCCCCCCGCCCCCTGCCGCCCTATAACCCACAGGGAGCAGATGGGGAGCTACACTTGGTGCCCCCCAGTTTTATGGCCATCTCCCAGCCTGAGTGCTGCCCATGCCGTGGCACCCTGCAGCCTGCAGGAGAGGACAGCATAAATGTTTGCCAGCCCTGGGACCCTTGTGGTCTTCACTCAAATGTGAGGATCTTCCCAACCCCATGTGTGGACGCAGTAGTCAGAGAGCTGTGGGCAGACAGGCAGACATGGCTTCTATGCACATGGGAGCTCCAGGGACCTGTAAGTTTCCACCTAGGACATGGAGGAGAAAGGCCGCATTGTGGAAGCCCCAAGGCCCTCAGAGGGACCAAAATGAGCCCTGACTCTTCACCTCTGTCTGATGGGTGCAAAGAGCTCCTATATGGAGGGAGACAAGGGTATTATTGCATTTCCCAGGTGCCTCGGAAGGTTCCAGAAGAGAGGGTGATGATGGCCTGGAAAGGGCAAGGGCCTGGAAATGGAATAGGCAGGATGCTGAGGCTGGTGGGGCCACAGGAGTCAACGACCCAGGAATCCTTATCATCCAGGCTTCACTCCACATACAGTGTGCATACAGTGTCTCCACCACAAAGTTAGCTGAGCAAACCCAGGGCCAAGGGTCAGAGGCTGACCCCCAGCCCCTCTGCCTACCTCCACTCAGTTCTGTGGCTTTCCTGGCCCAGAATCACCTCTGGATCTGCCATTTGGTCCCAGCCGAGGCTGTTCCTTCTCTCTAGAGACACTGTCAGTGTCCATACTTCCGGGTATTTGGAGTTCCCAAGCTTTCCTGTCCCCTTGGGAGCAGAGCCCTCCAGGCCTGGACAGCATGTTTTTCAGCCTCCTTGATATTGCTAGTTGCCCTGGAGCTGATGGGAGCGGACAGGGCAACTGTAATCTCATCACGTTAATCAGAACATTTAGGAGGGGGGCTGCTACCAGGAGATGACTCCAGCTACCCAAGGAACAGAACATCAGCAGAGCACTGGGGCCCTGCTTGGGCATTGCAGAGGGCTAGAAGAGAGTGGGAGCGCGAAGGGCAGAGGGGCAAGTCCAGCCAAGCAGCACAAACCACACACACACAGGCAACGGGGCAAGGAGGAAGCAGTGTGTAGGACAAGAGAGGCGCCTGAGCCCCTCAGCCCCTCGGAGCAGCTGCTCGGCTTCTCGACTCAGCCCCTTGGTGTGAATATCCACTGTAATCAACCGTGGCGGGCTTAGTCCGGGGGCCAGGGCAGACCTGTCAGCCAGCTCGAGGGCAGGGACAGCTGCTGTTCCAGAGGGTTCCCAGGGGCAAGACCTACCAAGCTGCAGCCCTCTCCCCTGAGGGGGGCCCCCAACACTGCCTACTCTTGCTCCCAACCCTCCATTAGAGAATTGGGCTTAAACCAGAGAGACTAGGGTCAGCAAAGTTGGGCCAGCAAGGAATACCGAGCAGGTTTGAATTCTTGGATTTCAGAGGACCACCCCTCTAACTCCAGAACCCCATTTTGCAAACAAGGATGTGCGGGAGGCCTGGTGAGGGGGCATCATCTCAGATCACCTGCAAGGTGTGGCAGGCTGTAGGGCAAGAATCTAGCTCCCACCCACAGCTGGGGGTCGAAGGTCTTTGATTAGAGGCTGGAAAGAGGGAAGACAGGCTGACTGATGGGGGCAGCTGCCAGCCTGCATGGATAGACTCCCTTCTCGTGCTGGAGACCCGGCTGCCCCATCAGTCACGGCCCACCCAGGACCATACCATCAACCTCCACTTCTCCTAATCCTCCTGCCGGCTTCTTCCCAAGAGCCCAGGCTGCTGCACACATTTTCCAAATTCTCAGGCCACTGCTGTTTCCTCCTCAAATTCCTCATCCTCCCCACTACCCCCAACCCCATACAGGCCATGGGAAAAGGCTCCATCGCCAGGCAGGGCCGCACCCAATGAGGCGGGTAAAAAACAGCTGGCTGTGCCCAGGCAGCTGTGAAGTGTGGGGTGTCAGGAGAAGAGCCCCGATTATGGGGGCATCGTGGGAAAGCTGTAAGGGAAAGCTACCCAGAGGCCCCTCCTGCCAGTGGCCCTGTTCTGCTCCCTGCCTGGATTTCTGTCCTCTGAGTAGCCCTGGAGAGAAGCAGATGGGCGTCCCAGCTGGGGACACTTGAGTCCCGTTGGCTACTGGCTCTGCCAAGAATGTCCATCTGCCAATGTTGGAGGTACCTGGCTCCAAGCGTGGGTACCAGCTCATTCAACCTGGACTGTTGCTCATTAGGTCACTAGGACAGGGCTGGGCTGACCCCAAAGAGCCTTCAGGAACCTAGACACCCTAGCATATCCCACAGAGCACCACTGCTTCCAGGAAGGGCAAAGTGTGGGCTCATTGCCAGGTTACGGCTGAGGCAGAAGAGCGCTGATGGACAGGGTCAGTGGCAGGAGGGAAGTGCTGGACAAGTGGACACAGGGAGGCTCTGGAGGTGTGATTCCCAGCCCCCACACCCACCTCTATGTGTCCTGTCCAGGAGGCCTAGGGGAGGATAAGCTCCAGGCTTAGTGAGAAGACAACAGCAGGAACTGATGTGGCCACATGGTGACCAGTCCTGCAGAGACAGGACAGGTTTGCTGATGGTATCAGGTGAGGGAGAGACAAGGCAAGACCCTGGACCCCAGCCTCCCTCGGACTCCAGGGCGGCTGGCGTCGGCTGCCCTGGTCCCAGTCAGCCTGTAATTGTGTAACCAGGGCCTTATCGCTGGATGTGGAAATACTCAAGGCCCGCAGGCTGCGGGGCCAGGGCCACCCTTCTGCACGCAGTGCGATTATCGGCAGGTCTTCAGGCGCTTGGCCCTTTGTTCCTCCCTCCACCTGGTGCCCACTGGCCTTGAGCCCCGGCCGCCCCCTGAGGCTTGCAGGCTGCCCTTCGAGCCCAGCTCCCCTGCGGCCAGATCAGCCCCTAACCTGCTGGCCCTCCCCAGGTCCACACACGCCACCCTGTTATTCTTTTTGCTTCTATCTTTCTCATCTCCTTTTCATAATACCAGTAGAAGTCACAATTCTTTCCTCTGCCTGCTGGAATGAGACCCCAAGCACTATGGCCAAGGTTCACTCTGGCCTGGCCACTGGGTCCAGCAAAACATTATGCATCTTCGCTCTTCCCTCAGTGCTCCCTTGCTTGGCCTTTTTGAATCTGCCATCTCTAGACAAGACCCTGCTTCCTTTCATTGTCTATCTAACCTGCGCGGGCATTCCTGGAGAAGGCATTGGTGCCCCCAGGGAGTGCTGTTGGCAGAGCCCCTCATTGGTGCTATGGCCCATGTGTTTCTGCTTAGCACGTGTCTCCTTGTCTTACTGTAGGTGGTCACAGCTGGCCTGGGCTGAGGCTGGGTGGCCTCCTTTACCCAAGGGACCAAGGACTGGGAGGTTGGAAGCTAGGGCCAGGGTAGTACAGGGTCAGGACCAAGAGGACGAGGGACATGTCTATTGGAAGGCGGTGAGGAGCAATAGGGATGTTTGGGGGCCCTGACCCCCACAGAGCCAGACAGAGGGACACTGGCCTACATTCCCAGGACATGAGCAAGACCCACTCTCCTGGCCCCATGATAGCATATGCTCTGTGAACTCGTGGACCTTCTGTTTTATTCTAGTAAATTCCATGCAGCACAGGCTTAGCCACAGTGACAGGTCTAAGCACACAGCTTGGTGGCATTAGCACATCAGCACCATCCTGCCCCAGACCTCTGGAGTGCTCCCATCTCCCCTAGCCCATGCTTGTTGGTGGTACGAGGCACTTTCTCTTTTCCCTTTGGGTAGATGGGAGGTGGAAGCAGCTCAGTGTGCTGGCAAAGGAAACAACCAAGAATGGAAATGTCTGATCTCTTCAAGATCCCACAAAAAAACGCTGGCAGCAGGATGGTGGCAGAACCCAGGCCCATGAGGGGGAAGGCAGAGGCTGGAGTCCAACAGAAGTGGACCCCCAGGGTGGGGCAGCAATGTAGACCTCTCAGCCTGACCGGCCCCTGCCCTGTGGCCACCTGTGGCCAAGGGTCCCACACAGCCTGACAGCAGCAAGGAGTTGCACCTTCCAGATTCTGGTTGTCATTAGCTGCTACAGCGGGAGGTGGGACAAGCAGAAGGCTTGGCCTTGCAGCCAGTGAGGATCGAGGCTCACGTGGGACCACCTGGACCTCATTATTCTTAAGTGGTCTGGTCTGAAAGTTCAGCGAGGGAGGAGAAAGAAAGGAGGCCTCCAGGCCTGGGGAGCCCCATTCCCTTTCCAGTCTGGCACTGTGGGGCTTTGGTCACTATGCGGAACTGCACCCAGAGGGGTGTCACAGCAGGCTCACAGCAAGCCAAGGAACTTGTGTGTGCTGGACAAGCCAAATGGAATTTGGGGCTTGGGAGGGGTGGGAGGTCTGACCCTAGACCTTCCCTGTCACCTGGGGTCTCTCTGTCCTTCCTGAAGGTAATCTGGAATGTTTGCAGTCACAGGCCACCATCAGTGCCAGTCTGCAACAGGCGGGAGGAGGCAGAGCGTCCTTCCCACAGCCCACCTGGGAAGGACCCTGACTCCACTCTCTCCACCTGCCTGGCACAGCCTCCAGGAGACCTCCAGCCTGGTATGGAGCTATAAGAGTGCTGAGGGGGTCTTCGGCCCTACAAATGGGTGTCCATGGACCCTGAGTCCTTGGCTCTTTCAGCCACCACTGGCTCTGGACCACTGGGACCCTTCAAGGTGTCCTAGCAACCTCCTCAGTGTCCAGGAGAGCAATAGTCCTGTGCGGGAAGTCTGGGCTCTGCTCTCAGGCCGGTCCTGACATGAGCCCAGCACATATATCCCACCTCCCACTGAGCAGAGGTTGGGAGCAGCTCTTAGGTCCCAGGGTTGGGAGCAGATGGCCAGGCAGGGCTCTGAGATCCTGACCCAAGCCTGAGGTTCTCTTGAGACCAGTTTCGATGCCCCAGCTGAGGGTGCCTGCACCCCTCAGTATACCCAGGAACCCAGAGGAGGCTCTCTGTTCCCTCCTGTGCAGCCACAGGAATGAGCAAGAAGGCTGAGAGAGGTGAGGCAGCAGGGGTGGGGCAGGCGGGGCCTGGCATCTGAGAGAGGCTGACCAGAGCTAAGGGACACATCCAGACCTCTGGCGTCATCAGCACGGTGTTTTGACCCACTGAGGGTATATGCATTAAATGGAGTACAAATTAGCACAGCCAGAGGAGCAGTCAATTGTGTCCTTTCTTCTTAATCCCTTTGGCTTAGGGTTTCCCCGGACTGGACAGCCTGCCCGAGGGGAAAGCTGCCCAAGGGCACATGGGCATCCGTCCGGGGACATTCAGGCAGCGACCAATCCCTGGCCGCCCTGCTCTGCGCCTTGTATCGTGGCCTTTTCCCAGCTGGCTGACGCGGAAGCAGCCACTGCGGGTCCCTGGGTCTTGGTGAGACGGTCAAGGGTGGGCCTGTGATGGAGACCAGCTTGTAGCCGTGTCCAGGGCTGAAGGAGCTTACAGGCCAGGTCGGAGAAGATCTTTCAAAAGCAGCCTCTCCCCTGAGCCCTCACCACCAACCCGGAGACCACCGTGGGCTGGAGCCCAGCACGGCCACCGTTCCATCTTAGCCATGGAGTTCAGGACAGGTCAGTTTCAAGAGATCCAGGCTGCAGCTCTGGGGTTTAAAGACAGCAAGCTCTCGAAGAGCCACCAGGTTGAGTCCAGCACTGGAGGACAAGGTGAGGGCCCACTCGGGGCTCTGAGGACTCCGCAAGGGGCCGCTATGGCTGAGCACGCAGTGGGGGTGAGGCCTGCCCTGTGACAACCACACAGGAGGTGGTTCCAGGTCCAGCTCTATGGGCCACAGGTATTGGCAGCCCCACCTGGAAATGACTGCTTCCCTGCCAGATCCCAGCCAGATGTGGCACTGGAGGTCCTGCTGTGCTCTAGGGAGGCGCACTCCCTACCAGTTAGGGAGGGTCCCTAGACCCACCTAACTCCAGCCTACTTCCTTCCCTCTGGGCTTGCAGAATATGGGGAGCAAGCAGCCCTGCCTTGGGCGGATCTCAGAGGGTGCTGCTCTGAAGAGATAAGCTCACTGGGCTCAGAGGACTCAGAAAGCCTCTGCCTTGGCTCTGTTTGGAAGGCTAATTGGCCTTTGGGATAAGCCGACCTCATCCAGAAAGAGCCCTGCACCCCTCATCCTAATCCCCAGCCCCCAAATAATTAGTCCAGGGAATTGAAGGCTCAATGGAAACTCAGCCAGGAATCTGATCCTTGTCCCTAGCCTAGATCAACCTCAAAACTTTGCAATTTTCTGGGGCTTTCTCCAGACACTGTCCACTGCCACCCAGTGGAAATGGATGCTGTGGCCAGTACCCCATTCCTCAGGGGGATAGATGTAGAGAGGGAAATGTGAGCCCAGCCAGTGGGGTGCAGAATGGGTTGGGTGGGTCAGACTTCCTCGCCCTGAAGGTTGGGGAGCCATGGAGTTCCATGGAGAGCCCCAGAACACGACAATGGTGAAGGAGCCACCCAGGTTCCCCAACCTTCTCCACATTTCTTAGCCAGCCTTGTGGCATAGGACCCCTTCACAACTGGGACTTGCACCAGATCCCCACCTCCTGCCCCTGGACTTTGACCCCTCAGAGCCTCGCTATGACTGGCATTGGAGGGTGCTGCTTGGTCTACCTCCCACAACTCCTTCATCCTCCTCGTTCCCAAAGTCATCCAAAAATGCCCTCAGCTTCCAGGGTGGGACTCCTGGGAGGGTAAAATGGCCCCAGGACCCCTAGCCCAGGAGCTCCTATCCACACTCCCCTGTACACCAGCATACCACCACCCTCCGATCTCCTCTAAAACACAGAAGCATGTCTTTTCTTGTTTACTGCTTGTTTATGTCTGGCACTGCAGGGAACCCCTGCCTGCCCACTGCCCAGCATCCCTGACCATCGGGTGGCCAAGGGTCTGCTCCATCCCAGCGTCGGTATACACAGCTTTATAAAACGGCACCCACGGGCTCGTTCTGGTTAGGAAGAACACTCTTGTTTGGCGCTAGGGTGACTGAGTCTCCCTCTCTAGCCTCTCAACATTTGGACTCTCTTCTCTCTGTCCTGCTGAGCCACTCTGTCCTTCCTTCTTCCAGAAAGAAGGTCACCTCCCCCAAAGCTGTTCCTTCCCTCCATCTGGATGCCTTCCTGGCCCAGCACTTGAGGCTCTTGGGCCACGGTGAGTCCAGAAGTGGCTCTACTTCCCCTGAGCCTCCCTCTTCCTCTCAGAATTTGGCCTCTGTCTTTGCTCTCTCCCTCTCCCCTTCTTTTTCTCTAAATGTCCACTTTGTCCCCACCAAGCCCCTCCATCCTCTGTAAATGCTCTCACCTTGCTGCGGCAGCCCTAGCCCCATCTACCCAGTAGCCTCCTCTTTCCCATTTTTGTGTCTTTTCCATTTTCCTTACACAACACTAAGAGGGTCAGAAGGGAAGATCAAGCCCAGGGGACTCTGAGTCAGGGAGATGGTGGTCTGGGGACTTCCTTGAGGGGTAGGTATAGACGACCAGAGGAGCAGGGTGTCTTACTGTGGAGAAGGCTGACACTGTCCAGGAGTAGTAAGAGCCTGCTGGAGCCTGAGGGAGGTCTCGCCCTGGAGCTAGGCAGGGCCAGCATATGGCCTGGGCATGAGTATGAGTGGCTTCCCTCAGTGCCCGAATCCACCAGCACTGTATCTCTCCACGGTATGACTATTGGGACCCCACTGTGCCCCAAGACCCCCAGTGGGACTGGACTTTGGGCCTATCGCCAACCCATGGAAATTCTCTGGTGCCATGGTGTTGGGGAATTTGGGATCCAAAACCAACCCGACAACCGCACCAGGACCGCCAACATCTTACTTGAACAAGAGACTCCCATCCCAAAGGGTCCTGCTCCACAGTCCTCTGGATCCCGCCCCCTGGGCCATGGCCACCACGGGGCTTCAGGCAGCCAGGGCAACCTGCTCCCCAGGCTGCCCGCCCTGACTGGAAGAGGAAGCCACAGGAGCCACTCCAGGAACAGATGGTGTTCCGGCCATCTCACTCCCTGCCAGGGCTTCCGGAGGGCGGGGCGGAGAGGAGGACAGGAGGGAGAGGCAGGAGATCTGGTGGGGAGGGGGAGGGGGACAGACATGGCCATGCTGGACACCCCGCTGAACGGGCTTTAGCGTCTGTGAGGGGTTTGCAGAAAGTGCTGACCTGCTAAGCCCAGGGCCAAGCCAGGATCAGAGGGGCAGGAAGGAGCATGGCACTCTGTGTGCTGCTCAGCTTTGGACACCGCCAGCCCATCTCCCATTTCCAGGGCACCTGGGGATGGGCCAGGCCTGGACACTTGACCAGGCTGCTTGGCCCTCACTCAGGGATGAGGCTGAACATCCTTGGATGCCCTGCCTGGCTGCTTGGTTACTTCCCACCTCTGCCTCCTGGACATTGGATGGCGCGTCTCTCCCGTGGGAGCAGGAAGCTTACTCTGCTTAGCCCGTTCCCAGCCCCAGGGAACACCCCCACTTCCTCCTGATGGAGGAAGGCTTGATTTTGGAGGCAACTAGCTCCTGCTTGCTTCACTCCTCCCAGGAGGACAAGGGTCACACAGGCCAGTCCCTTTGCCCACCACCCCTGGAAGAGAAGGAGGCCCTGAGGAGGCAGGCAGACAGCTGCCAGAATCAGGATGGGTGTGATTCTGGTGAATCATTGTTGTGCCCTTGGCTGTCCTCTCTGGCCTAGCTCATCCTCCACTGGGGGTCACCGGAGAAGGTGTGGCTGGGCAATGACTAGGAGCCACAGGGTGAGGGACAGTTGGGCTAGGCATGAAGATTTTCTGGGGACCCTACGAGAGAAAAGAGGGCTCTGGGAGGGAAGTAGGGCCAGAGGCAGCTGGGCTGCTGCAGAGCTCTGCTAGTTTGGGGCGGGGCAGACTTGGGGCTAAGTCTTCCTCCTGAGGGCTGCCTGCATCATATGGGCTGTGTACCACTGGGGCCCTATGCTGGGAGGTCCTATGCTGGGGCCTTGGGTCTATGGTAAATAATCTTCAAGGAGAGTATGACATAGGACAGAGGAAGGGGGCCTCGCCGCAAGGCAGAACACAAAAGGAAACAAGGAGCTTAGCAAGGGTTGGGCAGCCTGAAGTGACATTGATGGCAATGTGGGGTGGGAGGAGCCACAGAGAGGGGTACAACGGGACTTCCTGGGCTGGAAGGTGTAGAGATGCTGGGAGGGAAGAGGCCTTGACTTTGGGGACCAGGGCTAAGGCAGTGCCCCTGAAGCTGAACTCCTCACCCGCAGCAGTGGGGAACACAGGCGGGGGGCCTTTAGAAATTGTCAGGTCCCTTTTGGGCTGGACTTGGGTTACCTGGGACAGGGACCGGGGCACTTGTGGGTCTTGCTCAGGGACAGGAGGAACAACAGAGGCCATTTTGCCCCAGGACTCTCATAATTTAACCAGGCTGAGCTGAGCCCTGCCCCCACATTCTGGCCTCTACCGGCTCCCCACCCAGGCTTCTGGATCCCATCAGATGCCACCATAATCTGGCTGTGACATAATGAGGCAGGCCAGGGTCAGCAGGGTGACCTCTCGTGGCCCCGGTGTTTGGAAATCCCCAAGTCACAATGACCCAACAGACAAGCTTGAGTCGAGATTTTCCGAGTGGCCCCTTCATTACCCAAAGATACATACAGCAGACCTCCTCCATTACTGCTTCCCTTGGGTGGACACAGGGCCCAGACCTCAGGACCACTTTGGGCTCAGAGGAGTCCCCAGGCCAAGGGCCTCACCTCTCCTACAGGGCGCTAAACCAACTGGTCACACCCTTCCCCAATAATTATGAGCCAGGCTGTTTTGCCAGAAGCTGGCACCTAAAAACAAAAAACCCAACAAGCAGCCTGTGAATCAGACCTATGCAGCCCAGAACCAGCCCCAGGCCACAACACCCACCAAAACAGCTGAGAGGTTTTGAGGGTCCAAAGCCTGGGCTGGAGGGGAGAAATTGGGGTGGGGGCTGAAGGAGGCTCTTGTGGCTAGAATCAGTAACTCACAACATGGGAGGGTGGGAGACCCTTGCAGCCATGTGGGGAGGGAGTGCTGGAGGGCTTTTGTGGTCAGCAGCCTTCTTATATCCCTCCTCTCCAGGTGTTATTTGGAAAAAATACTTTTCAAACTACATGCTGAAAACTTCAGCATGAAAATTTAATGTCAGAAACTCTGTAATCTTTTTCCCAGAGATAAGACATAGCCCCTGGAGGACTGGTGAACAGGATCCCTCTAACGTAGAAAGCAGATGCAGGGAGGCAAGGCTGTGTGTGGGGGAGGGGCTGCGCCACCGGTCTAGAGGGGCAGCACAGGACCATCCTGCCAGACGTCCACACGGGGATGCTTGTCTGCCCTTCAGTGTGACTGGAACATCTTTCTTTGGGTTGGACATGGCTCCTGCTGCCGCTGCAGTGGAGACTCAGGTTTCCCGGTGACGCCATGACCTCCTAACCTGCTCCCTCAGACCCAAAATTAGGCTCAAGGAGGGATCACGTTTCGAACAGCTAAGCCAGGAGGACTAACTCGGCTATCACCCCATAACCGCACACGACCCTTCCATCCACCACTAATTGTCTCCTAGTTAGCAGCGCCACCCTTGGTTGGAACATGGGGCCACTGTGCCCACACCATCCCCTTCCCCCGATTTGGCCCTGGGTGCACAGGTGTCATTCTCTGCGGCCTGGGTGTGGGCGCTGGGAACTATGACCTGCCTGCCCTTTCCCTGGCAGCAACCGCCAGGAAAGACGAAAGTGGATTTTCATTCAACTCCAGCCTTAGTTCCCCAAGCCCATGAAGCAGACAAAACTTCTTTAGGTTATCCTCAGCAGTCCCCCACTGGAGCCCTGGGCCCTGAGGCCTTCCTAGCAACGAGGGTGGGCCACCCTGGAGGCCTAGGTGCGCTGGCTGAAAACTGCAGTTCCAGACCCACGTTCCCATCTTCCAGGGCCCAGGGTGGTGGGAAGGGGCCTCAGGGAGATAACTGGCCTTGTTTGGGGGCAGAAGGCCCCTGATCCAACATAGCCAGAGGCACAGGGAACTGTACTTCTCTACTGCCCCCATCAGGTATGTAGTGGCACCAGGCCGACTCCTTGGAGACCCACCTGCTGACCCCACTCAGCACTTCTGAATGCCCAAGACCTCCATGTCCCCAGAGATGAGCTCCCCTGTTTAACAGAAGGACATGGAGACCTCCCAGGAGTCAGAGCCACTTGTTCCATGCCCTCATCGGCCTGGAGCCCCAGAACTCAAGTCAGAAAGAGCCCACAGTTTTCTACAAACCCCAAGGTTCCGGGCCCCCTGATTCTGGCCTGGGAATCTGGTCACACTCAAACTCCAACCCCCCATAAGCCTTCACAGCACCCTGGCTTGGGCAGAAGGGCAGCGACAGCCATGAGCTTCTCACAAACTTGCCATTTCTCTCCTTGCCGTCCTACGCCTCAAAGGGACGATCAGGAGGCAGAGGACCACTACTGTCCCTTGTTTACCTGCCCTTCCTGGTGTTACTACAGTGATGACACAGGTCACACCTCAGTGGTGGCTAAGTGCAATGAAGGCACCACGTCAACTGTCAATCTCCCAGCACTTTCTTAGGACTCTCTAGACAGCCCTGGACCACTAAGACTATTCTGTGAGCCCTGTGGGCAAACATGTGGCCTGGTGTGTCAGGCCAAGCCCAGTGGGCTATGCCTGCTGCTGGCCCCAGTGATCATACCTAGCTACCTTGTCCCTCCTTGGAGCCTTGTTTCCTGAGCGCTCAGATCCAGGCTTCTGGTTGTGGAACACTCCTTGAATTTCTATTTTGCACCTATAATTTCATGGGAGCTCTTCCTGCCTGCGCACCCTGCCCACACTGTCTTACCACACCCTGTGGTCCTCCCGGGGCCTGATCCATCCATTGCCCATTCAGCTTGGTCCCTCAGACCTGGCAAGTGGACCCCAGGGTGAGTAGAAGAGTCTTCGAGGCAAATGGGAGTGCCAGTGAAGGGGGCGGGCCCAGTAGAGACAGCGCCCTGTTCCCTCCCCTGTGCATGGGTGAGACACCTCAGACCTGGGAAGCTGGGCATGGCAGACATGTTCTGAATGACAGATGTGGTTCCCTGCAAGTACCTTTCCAGGGGCCTCCTGGGAAACTTGAAGCTTTCCTAGCTTTGGGGTCTGGGGACCCAGACAGCAGTCCCTGGAAAAACTGAAGGTTGGGATAGCCAGAAGCCACCATCCTGTGGGGTCATCTTGATAAATGTGGGCAACTGCAGCCCCTCTCCAAAGACACTTCCCTGTCAGTAGTGAAGTCCGGGGCTTGGGCTTCCTGGCACCAGCAGGCCACTCGATATTTTCAGATAAAGGACATTCCTGGTGTCCCTCGTCACTCCTTGGGCAGCTGTCGGCTCCCTTTACCCCAGCACAAGTGGGCATGTCCTCCCAAAGCCCCAAAGGAGGCTCGTAACACATAGTTTTCCCATTATGTACCAGCCAAGGGGCCAAGGCGGATTTAGCTGGGGTGCAGCCTGGGGCTGGGCAGGAGGGTGTGTTCTGGGAGGCAAGGACAGCCGAGACGGGGACAGCTGGTCCTGACCCCAGCGGCCTCCTTCAGAGCCAGAGCCTGGGGTGTATTTTTAGGAGGAACCTTACAGAGCTGGGACTGCCTCATCCTGGGGGCACAGGGCCAAGCCCAGGGTGGTCACGTACCCGGTCATCCTGGGACCTAGGGCAGGCCTCAGTGGTCATTCGGTTCTCATCCTGCAACTCTGGGGCAAATGGCCCACTTCCTGGGGTGCTGAGCAGGTTTGCCCCCAGCATACTCAGCCATATCCTCATCCTAACACTACCCCAGGCCTTCCCCAGAGCCACAGTGTGCCTCCTCTTCCCCAGAATCTAGGCCTGGGCTGAACACCTGGTGGCTGCCCTGTCCCTCAATGAGACGTGCACAAACCACTCACATGGGGCTAAGAGTCAAACTGTGAGATGAGGAAAAGCCATGATTCTGGGGTCACGATCTCTGTGTTACCAGGGGCATCTGGAGGTGAAGGATGGGGATACCCACCAGGAAGGGGTCAAGTGGCAGTAGGGTTCCTTAAGTAAAGAGAAAAACAACAGCAGTGCAAAGCCCCATGACCAGGTGACTGTAGAGGAACCAAGGTCAGCCCTTGGAGCACAGTCATGCCTGTGTGGCAGCTCCTCACAAGGGACCCGATACAGCAGGCAGTGGCCATGCAGCTGCAGGCATGGTACTGTCAAATGCTCTAGTGCCTGGGACACTCCTGGAGAGAGATGGGGAGGGGTCATCCTTAGGCCCTGAATCAGGGTATAGGTTTGCCGCAGGGCTTCCCCAAAGACATGGGTATCCCGGTAGCTGAGAATCATCCAAATTGGCACATCCTTTGGCTATCTTGGTATTTGGGCAAGTCATCCATGCCACCTCATGGCTGGGATCTGTGCTGGCACCAAGGGAAGTTCTTGTCTCTGGCCAGTGACACCAATGTCACCTCCTAGGACAGCTCATTCCTCTAGGACTGGGCTTTGGTGCCCATGCCTGGCCACGCTCTGTCAAAAGGCGTCTATGGGAGGGATAGATAGATGGTGAAGGCAGAGGGACCTGCCTAGGCAGAGAAGCACCAGGCCTCACCCAATACCATGGCCCATGGGACCAAAGAGAAGAGCCAGGCATCAGGGGTTGGGGATCCTGGGAGCAAATCCCTCTGTTAACACCCACGAGAAGGTCCAGGGGCTCCTCCCGTTAGCTTTACATGCCTAGTGGTCAGCATTACCACCACGTTTTGGACAAAGATAAGGCTTCAGTAAAGGGCCTCATAGTTGCAGGTCTATCATCTCAGGGTGGAAACCAAGACTCCTGCCCTCTTGGCCATACTATACCCACAGCTATGCCTTCCACCAAGCCTGCTCCTGGGCCCTGCACAGCTCGACTGTGTGCCCAGGACCGCCAGCATTCCCCTGTCTGGGTTGTGGCTGGCTGTTCTCTGCTGGCCACTAAAATCTGAGGAAGTGTCAACTCCCAGCCCTCAGGCAGGCCCCACCTTCCCCCAAATCCTTAGACAGGTTCCTCAAGCCCAAGGTCCTGATAGCCTGCTGTCCATCCTGTCAAATACTGCAGGCTGACCAATGAAAGTCAGGATGTCGGGACCCTGGGGCTGCCTGCCGCCATGCTCAGGTCCCAGGGGTGTTTTGTGGCCCCCTGTGTGAGTCCAGCAGAGGTTGGGCTTTCTCGCCCCAGTAAGGTACATGGACAGCAGACTCCTTTCTGTGTCCTGGCCTGGGCTGCTCTGGCTAGCCTTCCTAATGAGTGTGTGTTTCCAGGGCCCTTTGATCCGGGGCTCAATGGCCATCCCTACCAAGCAGCCCCCTCCTGGTGCCCACAGCCTAAGCAGGAGTTTATTATCCAGACTGCTGACAGCAGCCCTGAGGTAGACTCTTCCTCCCTCTCAGGGCTCATGAAGACATTCCTGGTGGATCCGTGTGGGACAATCTGACCACCCCTAGGCCTGATGTTAGTCCCCTAAGCAGCTTCCTCCCACCCACACCTTCTGTTACTTGGGGCCAGCTGGGAACATCCAGAGAATCACAAATTGTGGCCTCAGCTCTGAGAGCTCTGGAGTCCACAGCACAGAGTGATAGTCCCATGACGCAGCCAGCCCACCACTCTGACCGGACACTTTCTTGGAACTTTGGAGCTGGGCTACACCTCCTCCCAAGCATCCTAGTCAGGCCAGTCCCTTGTCACCTGAGCTCCAGGCTGGTGCAGTGGGCCAGGACTCCCAGGCAGGCAGGCCTTCTTGCTGCTCTTCTAATTGTAGAGGACATCTAGGCATCCTCTGGTCATGGCTGTCATTCACGAAGCAGTTGAGACACCACAGGCCTGGTGTTTGGGAGCAGATGAGACTCCTGCAGAGGGGCTTGGGTCAGCTGTCCCTACTGGGGTGGGGTGGAGCCATGGAGAGAGGCAGAAGCTACAGGGGCCCAGTTCTCTGGGGTAACATTCCTCCCCCAGGTATCCCTCAGTCACTCATGTGCATGTACACACACAAGCACACAAGTGTGTGTTGGGAGGGATGAGACTTCTGTGAGTCGGCTTCATCCTTCCCCCTCTCTGGCAGCAGACACGGGGTTTTATGAGTGCTACAAATCAGATATCACACAGTTTGAGGCTGACATGGTTTTTATAAGAATTATTTAAGGCCCTGGCCACCAGCAGAGTCCCAGGGAGAACCGGGGCAAGGCACATCCAGCTGTTTGGGCCGTCAGAATTCCAAACACTTCGTAAAGTGAAGGTAGAAGGGGGAGCATCTTGTTCTGTTTAGTAGGATATGTCACCCCTGCCCTGGGTGCAAAGGCTGCTGGGAACCCCTAGCCCAGTGGGGAGGGGGAAGCTGCAGATGCAAGGGCCTATAAGGGCGGCCTAGGCTCTGGGCTTTTGTGGCAAAGGTGAGCGAGAGTGAGTTGAGGGGTTTGTGCCTTTAGTGTCCAACATCATTCCAAAGCACACGGGGATGCTCTGCATCTGGGGACACGGAGGCTGAGTCCCTCTGTGGTCTTTGCGACCCATCCTGAAGTGTCTGCTATCTGGCTGGTGCTGTTATTGGGCAAACTCCTGCAAGCCTGAACCATGCCTGTGCCCCATACTGCCCTCAGTGCTTGTGGGATTGACCAGACACTAACTGCAGTGTCTGACTGACTAGTTCAACTGGCAAGAGCAGCCCGGTTGCAACCAGGTTGCAGGTTTAGGAGGCAGAAGAAGGATGGTGAGGTAGACAGCCCTGGATCACCACACCACTCGTGCCCTGAGAGCCGCTCTCACATGCATGTGGGTGAGGGTGGACGGTGCAGTGGGAGTAGCACACCAGCCAATCACTCATCCCATGGCCACTGTCATTACTTGGCTCTGGGGTACCTGAGCACCTGTTACTCTTCATAGGCAGCATTTCCTGGTGATGTCATGTTCAGGCCCTCATCCCCTTAAAGCCAGCTTTAACGCCCACAAAGGCTGAGCACTGACCCTTTGCTCATAAGGGACCTAGGGACACAGTGACCCAGCACTTTCCCTATGCACTTGGGTGGGGAAGAGATGCAGCCCTAGAACCAAGGCTGGCAGGACTCATGGGGCACCTGGAAAGTGGGGTTGTGCTCCTCCATTGCTTGAAGAGGAAGGCTGCTCATTGCCTGGACTCTAGTCAGAGAAAGGAGGACCAAGTTCTGCCCACCAAGAGCTCCAAACCAGGCCTTCCCTTGGGGTTGTTCTCTGGGAGCCCAGCCGGTTGAGCGAGATGAGCTGAGCCCCTGGCCCTGCACGATGTAAATGTCTTGGTGGGAAGGATCCTGGTGGAGCCAGCTCTGCATTTCCTCGGGATGCCAAGAGATGATGTGGGACTTGCAACAGCCTCCGCCCAGCAGACTCTGGTCCTTGCAGAAGGGTTGGCTGCAGGTGTCGGGAACATCCCCTTTAGACAGGCAGGCAAGGACCCTCGCCTGACTCTATGAGTTGCATGTGTGTGTAGGTCTGAGGCAGCTTCTTGAATCTCCTGTTATGTCTCTCAGTGAGGGAGGTGGCACGGCAGCTCAGTCCTGGGGGCAGGAGTACCTCTGAAGAGCAGTACCCCTACATGGGTGCAACTGATGGGGGACAGTACGGCTCTGGGCAAGCCTAAGATCTCATCTCTGAGAAGCCAGAGTCAGGGCTACCCTTCAAACTGTGCCAGACCCAGTGGGGAGCACAGATGGGGTGGGGGGCAAGCTGGCTTCCCCATCGGTCATCACGTCAGGGTTCCAGCCTCCCTGGAAGCTGGGGCCAGTCAAAGCCAGATGTGGCAGCAACAGAAAAAGCTGATTATTTTGACTAGGAAAAACCCTGTTTACAAAGAAATAATGAAGTGATTTGGGGGGATTGGTGTTGGGGATGATCTCAGACGAGGAAGAGGAAATAAACGCAGATGCTAAGCAAGATGCTGGCCTAAGCAAGGGAGCCGGCTGCTTTGCTGGTGGCCTACACAGCTGGTGATCTGCATGTCCCCACAGGGCATCCTATGAGCCACGGCCTTGTGAGGGGCAGCTCCTACCAGGCTGAGTTGGGGGAACCTGGAGTAAGGCTCCTGGGAACACCTTTTCCTTTTCTCCCAGGAAGCCACAGTGAACCTGGAATCAAGAGGAAGGCTGGAGGGTTGTAACTCACCCTGTCCCCAGTCTGTGCCCAAGGACAAAGGGCACCATGTCCTGTGGAGAGCCTGATAGACTGGCAAGAGATAATACACTCTAGACTATAAGTCTTTTTTTCCCTGGGTGCTGGGGATCGAACTCTGGGCCTGAGCTATCCCCAACAAGACCGGAATTCTTTGTTTTTTGGTTGCAAAGGGGGAACCAGAGCCCATGGAAGGAATTGATTCAGGCTTGCTGTTGTGTGTGGGCAGTGGGCTAACCCTGGGGCCCGAGCTGGCAGTAGCACTGCAGAAGGGGCGGGACTGCTGTGGGCAGTACGTAGGGAAGTAGGCAGAGGCATGCAGGCAGCAGAGGGTGACAGGGAAGGGGCTATGGATATAGGGCAGCAGCAGCCCCGGGCTGGACACGTTCATCGATCAGGGCCAGGAGGGATATGTCCTCCCATGAAGGAAAC
This sequence comes from Hystrix cristata, assembly GCA_004026905.1. Lineage (NCBI taxonomy): Eukaryota > Metazoa > Chordata > Mammalia > Rodentia > Hystricidae > Hystrix > Hystrix cristata. The sequence goes on along the minus strand of PVJO010002265.1, from coordinate 44,548 downwards.
ACATATCCACACAAAAGTGCCCAGCAGCACTAGTCACAAGGGTAAAAGGGTAGAAGCAGCCCATGAATCCACTGACGAATGAATGGATGAATAGAACAGGTCCATCCCTACAGGTGAGTATTACTCAGCCATAACCACACCATCACATGGGTGAGCTTGAGGACACTGTGGTTATGAAATAAGCCAGGCATGAAAATACAAATCCTGTAGTATTCTACCATGCGAGGTCCCCAGGACTGTCCCACTCAGAAACTGAGGTAGGGTGGGGGTTTCAGGGATGGTGGGGGAGGGGAGAGGGAGCCTCAGATAAATGGTGCAGAATTGTTTCTGGCGCAATGAAATGTTCTTGGATCACTCAGAGTGGCAGGTACGCAACTCTAGCAACACACCAAGGGCATAGAATTATGTCCTCTAAGTGGGTGCATTGTACAGTATGTGATCTACATCTCAATAAAGCTGCTGATAAATAGACACGAATGTCTCAAGGCCAGAACACTTCTGCCCCTGAGGTTATGTACAGAAGGAGACTATCATATGCCCAGACATCCCACACAGGCAGAAACTACCATAGGTGGACAGGGATGCCCAGGAGGGCACTTGGTCTACTTGACTGGCCCAGACATCCCAGGCCAAGGCCTAGACATAGCTAGGCAACAGCCGCTTTCCCATTGCTGAGTCCATTTCCTGACTTTGGGGATTCCAAGGGATTCATGCATTCACTTGCTTACTTGCCCAAATACTCAGCTGATACAGTTTAGAACTGCAGGAAAAGTCAGGACAGAGGGTGGAGGGACAAGGTGATGGTCACTCCGGAGTTCCCTTTCAGGGGCCTGATCACTTTGGTTTCCCCTCCATACTAAGAACTGGAGAAGGACAGGAGGAAATGCTGTGTCCACGAACTCTCTACCCCAGGTACATGACCTCCAAGTGACTTGGGTTCCAAACTCCCTAGGGTGGGCCGGGCTGGGCAACACAGAAGAGCCTCTCCCTATGCAGCCCATCTGGCCACCTGCAGCCACTTGGAGGTGGGACCACAATGGCAAACCGCTGAGGAGAAGCACCAGGTCCTCCAGGAGGAGACTGGATGACAATAGGAGGCCACTGGCTAGAGTGGCTTCCGCTATATCTGGCAGCTTGACTCTTACCTGTAGCTGCAGGGGATCTGGGATGCGTCCCTGAGGGCCACCGAGGCAGGCCTGCTGTAGCCATAACTCACGAGCGCAGCCAGGAATGAAGACTGAGCCAAGCTAGCACAGATCCGAGGCCCCCAGCCCCACAACCCAGCCCTTCCTGTGTGGCATGGAGCCGTCTGACCCCACGTTCCCTCTTGTAGAATGAACAGAGGCCCCCACAGCAACAAATCAACCACATGTCCAAAGGGGCTTCAGCTTGCTGGTTTGCTTGGCCCCCATGAACCTCTCTCCCTGCTCCCAGCAGATGCCTGCAAGGGGTGGGGGTGCTGGGAAGCTGCTGGAGGCGGGGCTCCAGCCCATCTGGGCCTTGTCTTGGGTAACGCCCTCTCCCATCCCAGCCACATCTGCAGATGCCCAGGCAAAGGTGGGCACGGTCCTCATCAACCTGCAGATTCGCTCCCTCTGCAGGGAGAGGTGGACTGCTGGGGTTTGACAGGGTCCTGCCAGGTGTGCAGGGAGTGAGCCTAATGCCTTGGCTGCCCCCCCACCCCCCCACAGACCCTCCTTGTCCCCCCACATAGGAAAGGACCTGTGTTAGAGATTGGAGTTACTGCAGTGGACTGAGACTACTGGGACCGAAGCCTGGACCACCATATCCCAGCCGTACTGGGAGGGGAAACTGAGTCACAGGGAAGTAGGCCCTTGGGGCCCCTTGCATGCGGGACAGAGATGGGTCTCTCAAGGCCTCAGAGACGGAACAGCTTCCCTGCAAGGGCTCCCTGCCAGAACTCTGGGGCACCTCCCAGCCAGCAAGCCCTCCCCCATTCCCTCCTCTCCCCCTCATGCACAGGCACCGGACGCACAGGAGCTGAAGAAACAGGAGCCCACTGGCCTTGCCCAGGGAGCTGCCTGAACACAGAGACCCTCGGGTTTCCAGGGCACGCTGTCCCCACATGACTCGGACAGATGCTGGTCCAGCCTGACTGGAATCAGGAATTATGTGTCTGCTAACCTGATGACCCACAAGTGGGTTGTGTGTCTCCCTCCCTCAAAGGACCAAGAACACTACTCCTGAAGCTGCAGTCAGCAGCGCCCCTTTCCTCATTTCCTCAAGAACGTACCCAGTTTGCACCCCACGGCTCATCCTCCGCCACTGGTGCCTTGTTGAGAGCCGGGCTCTGCCCTCAGCTGGCCTCTTTTTGGGGTCAGCAGGCTTGTGCACAAAGCAGGTGTATCTGATTCAGTGCCCTCTTTCTTGCCCGTGGTCACATCCCCCAATCTGGGGCCATGCACTACACCCTACTTGGGCTGTCTCACTGCAGGGGACTTCGCTCTAAGCTGCAGGATACCCCCAATCCCACAAGTTGGGTCCCATTAGCTCTGTCAAGGGATCTACCTGCGCATGCGGCCACATTCCAGCCCCACCACCCAGGACCCTCTTCCCCTGGCTGGAAAGACAGGACAGCCCCCTTAGCCTGAGAGAGGCGTTGGGGGCTGGGATAAGGCTGGAAGAGGAGGTGGGGCATGAGCTGCAGGCAGTGATGAAGGGCGACCTTGGCCACGCTGCTTGGTGCCCTTGTGGGGGCTGTTACAGCCCATGGTGTGGCCGCCATGAACGATGGATTCCTCCTCCCCTGCCTGAGTGAGGGTCCTCAGGACGCCAGGCTACATGAATTATTTCTCTAAGGAAAATACAGTTGACTCCATTCCTCCTGACCCACTTCCTGACCTTCCCAGTCCCCTAAATCAACACTGAAGGGTGCAGTCTGCCTGGGCCCTTCACCCTCCACCCACCACTCTGCTCTGAGGCACTCAGGGTGGGGGCAGGGGCCCAGCTCCTGTCTCCAACTCCAGGCCAACCAGCAAGGGAGAGCCAGGGCCTGTTCAGACCACAGTGGGGCAGTGCTGTAGAACAGGGTTCCAGAAGCCAACAGGGCAGGCTGGAGGCCGAGAGGCTGGGGGACTGAGGGCACGAGGCATGTGAGGAAGTTCTCCAGAACACTCCAACTGCTTTTGGGTTGCTCCCCAAATCTCCACGTCAACCTCCCTCCTTAGCATCAAACTCACACACCTACATCCACCCGTGTGAGTCTCACCAAGGCAGACTCAACAGGCAGTCTCACCAAGACACACCCAAACACACACAAAGATACATCCAGGCCCACTCCAACACAGACACTCGGATCTACACACTCACATTCAGACACACACTCAGACACACTCACATACCTAAACACACACGTTCAGACCCACTCAGACCCACATAAACACATTGAGGCATACCCACACACTGACACACCCAGACGTGCTCATTCAAACACAGAAATCCAGGCCCACTCAAGCCCACACACTCACACTCAGACATCCCCACTCACAGGCAACCAAGCACACCCACACTCAAGACACAGCCAGACATACCTGCACGTGGACCCACTCACCCCAACACACCCACACAGACACACCCAGACCCACTCAAACACAAATACACACACACTGAGATAGACCTACACATATCTGAACACACACTCATAACAAGGCACACTCCAACCCACTGAGATATACTAGGACACACACTGAGACACCCAGACCCATTCAGACACACCCAGGCTTACACACACACAGAACCTACACAGACACACCCAAACATACATATTCATAGACACACTCAGGCACTCAGATACCCAGACCCACTCAACTAGGCCCACTAACACTGCACACCCAGAAACACACTCAGACATGCCCACACACCTGGACATTCTCAGACACACCCAAACACACTTAAACACACCCCCACACTCAGACACTCACCCAGCCCAGATACATCCACATACTCGAACACATTCAGATACACCTAAACATGCTCACACTGAGACACACCCAGACCCATCACTCAAGACACACCCATTCAGACACCCAGGCACACTCATGCAAACATACCCAAACACACAGGAACAGAGACACACCCAGAGCCACTCACCTATGCCCACACTGAGACACCCAGACACACTCACTCAAACACACCCCAAGACCCACTTAGATACACCCAAACACATGCACTCAGACACACTACACTCAGACGTGCACACTCAGCCACAGACACATCCAGACACACCCAGACCCACTCACTAAAACACTCAAGATACATACTCAGGCACACCCAGACACACTCAAGACATTCACAGACCCTCACATATTTATTCATACAAGCACACATATGTGCATGGCACCACACTTGGACATGTAAAGACACAGATATCCACTCAAGACACATACTCGCAGACACACTGACACACAGATACGCGCAAACACACAAACTCCCACATGTGCTCCCAGGAGCTCCCCGTGGTCCTAGCTGGTGCGCTCAGATCCTGGGTGGCTTCATCCTTCTACATCTGGGCAGCGTGTGTGGACATCACAGAGCATCCTCACTCCCACTTCTGGGTCTGTCCATGCCTGCTGCTGTTACCCTCCTGCCCCACGCTGCTCTCTTGGGTACTGGCTGTCTTCTCTACTCCACACCATGTCTTGTTGTCCAGAGCTCCAGTCATGGTGCCCTGGCCAGCTCACCATCTCTGCCATCTGTCTGCCTGCCTCTTCTCTCTAGGTGCTCATGCACAACCCAGATGCATGGATGTCTCCAGCCCACCCAGGCTCAGCCTCCACGGCACGTACCACCCCTTCATGTAGGACAAATGGTAAACCATTAGCACCTCTAGGACTTGATTTGGTATGGTGGCCCCAACAGATTTGCAGGGCTGCAGCTGCTTCCCAGCAATTTAAGCAACCTTGTTTTGGCATCAAATAGTTGTTTTGTTGTTTTTTAAAGTTTGAGACAGGGTCTCACTTTGTAGTCCAGGGTGGCCTCAAACTTACGGCAATCCTCCTGCCTCAAATACAGCTTACAGCCACTGCCACTATGCACCTGAGATGGCTCCTACCCATAGAGACAGGGCTGGGCCTTTAGCCTCATGTCCAGCAGAGATGGACAAAATGCCCACAGGGAAGCAGAGAGCCCGGCTGCGAGGCTCCTGAGCTGGGGGACATGCTGGGTGTACCCAGGCTCGGCGGGGCCATGTGTGTGCTGCTCTCTGTCCTGTTTCCCTGTCCTGACTGGGGACAGCCAGGTAGCGTCTCCCTCTGAAGCAGAGGCTGGTGCGGATGTTCTGACAGTGTAAGGCGGAAGCTTCAGACAGGGCACAGCTGCAGGCAGTGAGGACATGTGTACAGGGGGCTGTCCACCTACCATAAAGGTCCTACTCCACCATCGCCGAGGCAGGGATGGTGAGGGTTAATTAGATGCATGGACCAGTCCTCTACCCAAACTATACGCTGCTCCCTGGTCTAATCTCAAACTTCTAAGGTGCATACATGGCAGCAGTGGTGGGGCGGTTCTGAGCTTCCTGAGCCAAGGGGCCTCTGGGATCTGCTCTCAGGATGCCGTGACTATGGTAGAGAGAGACCCAGACCCCAGCCCCTTTCTGCAAACGAGGTTCCTAGACTGTTAAGCCAGAGTCTGGGAAGAGCTAGCAGCTCTGGACTGTGTGGGAAGGTGTGATGAATCAACACTCAAGTGCATGTTCAGTTTAGGGTCTCAGGTGCTGCCCAACAGAAGTGAGATGATGGGCCAGATTGTATTGAATAAGCCCAGCAAAGGGACAAGGGACCCTGAACTCCCTACCTGCTCCCAGAGGTTGGGTGTGGGCTCAAAGCTGGTGCAGGGGTGTGGTAGGATTGAGGCCACCCACAAGAAGCAGCAGGGCTTTAGTGCAGGCTGCAGACAGCACCAGGAGACTACCTTGCATTCTGCCTTACTGACATGACTGGCACAAAGCAAGGAGCCACTGGGCATCCCCACATGGAATCACACATCCGCTCTCTCCTTTCCCCACCTGTGCATGCCCACAGACCGGTGAAACCCATAAAATTGCAGCTTGGAGGTGATGGCTACCCACTCTCCCCTCCAGTCAGGGAGCTGTACATCTGCCCTCCCATCCCCTCATCCAGTTGCCACAAAGCTTCTCTCTGGACAGGCTATCTCTCCTCCCTCTGCATCTCTCCCTGCCTGACACTCCCTCAGGTACTTCCTCCCAACTGTGCCAAAGCAGAAGCCGTTAGTCAGGGTTCCTTCCCTGGTCAAGGGCTACTGACCTGGGGCTGCTCCCTGTGCCTCTATGCTCACTCACCATGCCTCCTCTCCCAACACCCTGAGCTCTAGCTCCAAATGTGGACACATGTAGAAAAGAGCCCTGGGCTGCACCTCTGCCTATCCCCCCAGATGTGTGCTGGTGTCATCTTCAAGTTGTGAGCCCTCGGGTCCCAGAGAAGCCCAGGCCTCGTGCCCACTGGGACCACATGAAGCGTGGCCAGCTGCTCCTCTGTCCTGCAGGGCCAGGTTGCACACTTTAGGCACATGTGGCTGAGACTCGGGGACCCTTCAGAACAGAAGGGTTCAAGATGTCTGGTTCTTTTTCCCAGGGGAGCACTTTTATTTGGATTGTCAGAACTGCTCTACCCACTGGGGTCTGTTCATCCCTGCCTGTGTCCGTCACAGGCCAAACCAGTCTGGGATACCACCTCGTCGGGGGTCACTGCTCTGCCTCCGCTTCACGTCTTCCAGGAACTCGCTCTGTTCCTTATCGGCTGGGCTGGGCTCTGTCTCGGGAAACAGGTCTGGGAAGGTGAAGGTCTGACCATGGGCCTGGGGAGGAAACAACTCAGTTCAGTGCTCTGGTCTCCAGGCCCTTCTCAATTGCTCAAGGACCGTGACCCTCGACCCTCATAGTGGGAGGGATGAGCTGCCATTGTCTATGGTGCAGGGTCCCTGACGGGAAAATAAACATCTCTGTGCTGTGGGGCCTCCCGCTCTTATCTAGCAGCGGGAAGCCATTACCCTGAGACAATGCTTCTTTTCATGGCCATTATCTCTTTACAGTGGCGTCTCACCAGCCCCCAGCTCATTAAAAGTAGCCCAGCAAAGGCCTATTCACCAAGGCGGCAGCCTGGTTGAACTGGGGGGCAGGAACTAGGCACAGAAAAACAGGACGTAAGTGACGTCTGGTGCCACGCTACAGCTTTTTCCATCCAAAATACCTAAAGGCCTTCACCCACATTAAAGGCCAGCCTTCCTTCAGGCTCCGAGCTTGGCAAATAAAACACATGTAATGCACACAGAAACCTACATATGCAGCAGTCTATAAATCAAGTCCGGTTTTGCAAATTAACTGGTTTTACGTCTTTCACTAGAAGTTCGGAATGTTTCAGCATGGCCAAGTCCCAGCCTAGGCCCCCAAGCATGTGGGGCAGGCACCCGTGTGAGCCCTTGGTGAGGAGGGGGACCATGCTGTGGGGCCTAAGCAGATATGAGGGGCTGCACAACCTTGCTGATTATACTGAGCAGCTCCAAGATAAGGGGTGAGAGACAGGACACCAGGAGGGGAGGCCTGCACCTAGCCATCCTGCTGCCAAACAGTTAAAGGAGAGGTGAAGATGGCCCCTAATCTGCAGCACTTTAATGTGCAAAATCGGTGGGGTACACTTGGGCTCTGGGAGACCCTCGCCTCTTCCTAAGGACATCTGCACTTCGGCAGGGCGCCAAGCTTGATCTGCAACAGGACGTAAGTCCCAGATCCCACCCTGAGAATGCAGTTTATAAGTTCTGGTCACACAGAGCAGGGCGCAGGGGCCAGATAAAAGGCCAGTAGCCAGGCTGCCAGAGATTATCTTACAAATCTCAAGACTTCTTTTGAAAACTACTGAAGGGCAATAGTTTACATGAAGGGCTGCCTGCCCAGAAGGGAGATTTGTTTTAATATCTTGAGGTGATTCTGCTGGTTTTTGAAGAAGAGGAAACCCAAAGTGACATTTAAAAACACAGACACAAAGATAACCATATACAGTGGCTTGGGAAGAAACAGAGGCAGCTATTAGGGAAATGCCCCGCCTCCCCAGGAGACCAGAGGTATTTGTAGGTGCTGGATGGCTCCCTGGGGGGTTGTCCTTGTTTAGAGAAACCCGTACTTTAAAGAACAAAATCTTGGGGGGAGAGGGGGGAGAACCAAGATACATCATGTATAGGTACAGAATTAATGTAATGAATGTGACCATTGTATGTAGAATGTACCAATACATGTTCTTGGTTTAAAATAAAATTAAAAAAAAAAAAATAAAGAACAAAATCTTTTCACTTTCTGAGCAGAAGGAGCTATCAGTGGTGAAGACGACAGAAAAAGGTCACAAAAAAGCCAGCCAGCTTCCAGTAACCCCGGAGCTCTTGGCCATTGTCTGCGGCAGGACTTGTCTGCCCCTAGCTGCCCGAGCTGTGCGCCATTCACTAAAACTCGGCTCTGAGTATGCACAGTCAATGCTCTTTTTGTTCTGTATGTAACTGAGGGCTTGCTCCTACTACCTCACAGACCTGAGGCCAGAGATGTTTATCAGGTTGTCAGAGGAAAACCATGGGACCCCCACCATGTGGGCCTTGCCTTTCCACTGCCGCCAACTCACAATAAATCCCATCATTTAATTTGTGTCTCTGGCTGACCCTGCATGTGCCAGACAATGGGTTGTTATTAGAAGCACCCCCCCACAACCCATGGGGCCAAAAGGAGGGTCTTGGTGGCAGATGCAGACAGAAGGGGCCTCTGAGGGTCTTCAGGTCCTTTGGTGGGGGAGTGGAGATCCACTACCCAGTTTCTAGGCTGTGCAAAGACTGGGGGTGGCGTTACAAATTTTAATTCTGCGACGGGAGGAGCCATGCGGACGGGGACATGCTGGCTACAGCTGCCCTGCCTGTCTCCAGCAGCCTGGATTTCAGAGGAAGAAAGACGGCAGGCAGCAGCTGCAGACATGGATCTAAGTGCTGCCGAGAGTTCAGCTTTCAGAGTGAGGTGGGGCTGGGGGAGAAATGGGGCTCGGATGACTCAAAAGCCACTTGTAACCATAGCTGTCTCCAAAGTGACTCGTGGCGAATGCCAGCATATGGGACGTTGCCCCGCAGTCAGGACAGAGACAGATGGGCCGATTCAACACCCAGCACACACAGGCCTTTATAAGGCTGGTGGCTGCTCTCTCCACCTGGATTGGCTGGTTTTATACACAGCAAATATTAGGCCAAATGATTATGGGACCGTTTAAAACAAATGTGGCTGTTCTTTGAGAAAGCGGTCTTACTCTCTCTTTGAGAGAAAATGCCTTCCAAGTTGGAGCTGGGTCCTGCTAGGTCCCAGTGGGAGGAGGGTTTCTAATAGCATTACTGCCATCTAGTGGTCAAGGCTCACGGCCTCCCTAGTGGGCTGTTTACACTAAAACTGGAGGAAGCCCCCTCCTTCCACCAGTTTTTGTTTTTTTTTTTTTTTTTTTTTGGTACCGGGGATGGGGATTGAACTCAGGGACTCATGCTTGCAAGGCAGGGCTGGTTAGTTAATAGACCCTGCCGGATTCCCACAGAGGCCCTGCAGTCCAAGGCCAGCCTCTGAGGGCAGAGGGAGTTCTGCCTGGAGACTGAGGGCCATGAGGCATGACTACTGCCATGTCCTGGTCCTGAGCACTCTCAGGGAGGAGAGAAAGCCTGTCTGAACCCATGGGCTCCTTCCTCCTAGGTCCCAGCCTCAGCGAACACGTGGTGGGGTGGGGGTGCCTTCTTGGAGCCCTGGGGTAGGACACTTGATGAAGTAGCTTAGGCACTGACACCACGCGCTCACAGACTGGAGTATGTTAGAGATGGATGAGACCCAAGAGGGTGGGGGATTGCAAGGCTGGGCCACCGGGCACCAGACCCAGGGTGCCCTACACCAGCCTGGCTCTGGCACCCAGGCTCCTTGTGTGTGGGTGGGTGTATCCTCAGGTCATTCACCTTCATCTCCCGGCCTGCAACCTGTCCCAGGGCAGGCCTGGTCTGCTCCACGATAGGTCCCAGCCCCTGCCCTCCTTCACAGGGCCTTGGGCCCAGTATGGTGGCTACTAACAGCCCCAAGACACAGCTGACAGTGGGAGGCCAGGCTGCACTGGGGCTCACTCACCAGCTGGACATAGGCTACCTTGTAGTCTGGCTTCTTGATCCTCACATTCCTATAGTCCCTCTTCCTGTTGGAGCCTGTGGGGAGGAAGCAGACTTTACTCCCAGGTCCCAGCACAGATCCAGCCCCACTAGCCCAAGAATTATCTTTCAGACAGAAGAAGGCAGGTTGGCTGCCCGTGTCACACCACGCCAAGCACCAGGAGCTCAGACCTACCAGCCAGTACCATTAAAATGAGTCTGTTTAAATAAAAATAACCTTTGAAAACAAAAGTAAAAGATTTTAAAAGAGTAAAATGAATTTAACGCTTTGCTCTCTGTTGAAAACATACATGTACTTGATAGGCACTTTCTCAGGAGGGCACCAGCCAAGAGGTGAGGTGGGAGTTCCAGGAAACAGCGTGCTACTGAGGGCTGCAGTGCGATCCTCTTGGGGAACTGTACTGCAGTGGGCTGGGGGCAGAACTTAGGGCAAACCAGGGTGTCAGATCCACCACCAGAGTACCACGTGACCCTAGAAAGTCATCTCAAGTCCCTTGTGCCTCAGTTTCCTCCTGTGCCAGGTGGGGAGATACAATCACTGACACTAAGGGTTCATATAGACAGGCGGGTTCAGCCACTCACCGTGCTGCACCCGCGTCCGCACAGCAGCCACAGGCACATTATAAATGCGTTCAAGATAGTTCTTGAGGTCCACCCTGGTCATCCTGGATGAATGAGGAAGAAAAGGAAGTCTGAACGGGGCCCTGGGATGAGGGCTCCTAGGCTACGTCAGGCTGAGGCCAGCCTGGGCCAAAAAGACTCCAGCACTGTTGGCTACTGGCCCCCAGCATTGCACTCTCCAGACACTCAGGATAAGGGTGACAGGGACCAATCCCCAGGCACTCAGAACACACTCTATCAGCTTGGTCTATACCATTCCTTCCCTCCTGGTCCTCAACCTCTAGGGCCCAGCTGGGTGTGTACAGGGATGTGACCGCCTTAAAAGGCTCCCAGGCTCCCAGCCTGCCGTGAGCTTGCAGGTCCTGTCTGCACCTGGACCTTGCCAGTCACTGCGAATTCAGCTTTAAGGCCCCTTCTGTCCTTGTCTGGAAGCTGGACACAACTGACTCTCAGCATCCACAGCAATACATGCTGCCACCCTGCCAGTCTGACCCAGTCCTGAGCAACAGTTCTAGTTGGGGAACTGTGCATTTCCCCAAAGGTGAAGGGGCCATCAAATCCAGCCAGCTGAGCAAGGCAAAGCACTGTGAAAGCCAAGATGAGCAGTTCTGCGAATCACAGCATGCTCCCAGCCCAGCCTCCTGGGATGCCTTTCCTGGGAAGAGGACTAAGGCAAGAATTCAACAAAGACCAGAGCAAGGAAGTGAGCCTACATCTCAGGCTCTCAGTTAAGCCTCCCAGGTGGAGGCCAGCAGGAAGCTTGCCAGAGCATGCTCGCTCCCCTTGCTCCCCTCAGCTCTGCAAACACAGAGCCTCCACTGCTGCCTGCTAAGCAGAACCACCCCAGGTCTTCCCAGGCAGGAAGAGTCCGACCCTGTGTGCTCAGGACCCATACCCCCCCCCCCGGGTGCTCTTAGCCCAGATTCCTTTGGGGCTTACTCCATAGGGATCCGAAACTGCACGGTGTCTTCAGGCTGGGCAACACCAGGCCGTACCAGCTGAATGAAGAAGTTGGTTCGAAACACACGGAGCTGGGGGCCACCCAGCTGGTACAAGGGATACCTGCTCAGGAGAGACTTCATGTTATGTATCAATACAGCAGGCTCCAAGGTAACTGGGCAGGCCCCACTGGGCAGTGCACCCACATCAGCAGGGCTGGGGCGCAGCTATGCACAGGTATGAAGGTCCCACAGCTCACCCCACCTCAGTCTGCCCAGAGTGGCAGCCAGCTCTTTCATGCCCTAGAATGGACTTGGGAGAATGGGGCTGGTGGCCACCATAGCCTACAGAAGGGCCAAAGAACAAACAAAAAGAACCTAGAGAAATAGAAGTTGACATTTAGGGCTGGAAATGTAGCACAGTGGTATAGTGTTTAGCATGCATGAACCCCTGAATTTGATCCCTAGCACTGCAAAAAAAAAAAAAAAAAAAAAAAAAAAAAAGAAGAAGGTATGAGTATCCTCCACAAACAGGGTGATAGTAGGATTCGACCTGGAGATGCTAATTCCCTACAGCATACCTGAGGAAGGCCACCACTGCTTCTCAGGAGAGGGGGAGCAGCTATAGGTACCATGGCAGGGCCAGAAAGGCCCCCCAACCCTCCCTGTGGCCAGGAAGGGCCTTACCTCTCCAGGAGGCAGGCTAAAGGCTGGACGTTGCAAAGCAGAGTACTTTCAACAAACTGTGCTTCAGCTCACATGCTACAAATTGACTGCAACACCTTCTCCATCTCCAAACCCTCAAAATGGACAAGCAGCTAAAGGGTTTGGGGGCCAAATGCCTCTCACAGTCATTAAGCTTGTGCTCCAAGTGACAAATCAAGCAAAATCTCCAACCTAGTGGTCTTACTGTCTCCCCAGCCCAGCTGGGTGGATCTACAGAAGTCCATCCAGCCTACGTGGCTGTTAGGCCTTGGAGCTGGGGGATGGTGCCCTCATTCAGCACCCAGAAGCTTAAAGTCTGTGCAGTCTGAAAGGGTACAAGGTCCTTGAGGCCCAGTGGAGGGTGAGTGCAGAGGGCTGTCTAGAATCTCACCTGTAGCCTGTGACCAGTCTGGGGCGGTGCATGGGGTCTGATTTGGGGATTACCCAGCACTGTACTGGAGGCACTCACAGGCTGACACTGTCATAGCTTCAGGGAAGTGCATGCTGGCCTGGGCCACCTTAGTCTATGGCGCAACAAGGAGCCAGACAGGCGTGGCTGAGGGCCAAAGCCAGGATGCCAGGGCCGAGAAGCCAGTGCTCCAGGGGTTAAATGGACAGCCTGGTAAGAGCCAAGCTGCTGGGGCTTTCAGACACAAGTACTTACAGCAAAAAGTGTACCTAACTCAATGGCTAACTGCATCCCCCTGGTGACCAAGTCAACATGTTGTAGCCAAACCAGCTGGCTGAGTCTCCACTGTGGAGAAGAAAGCTTTAGACGCCTGGTCATGCCCCTGTAAGAGGGGCACTGGGAGAGGTGCCGAAGGAAGGACAGGCTCTTGAGAGAAGCGGGGCTGAGGGAATAAGAGGCCTGCCTCAACTTACCCACAGGTCTAGGTCAACTGTGGCTGCCCAAAAGGGCGCACATACTCCCACTGTGTCCAACTGTGACACCACATGTGGCAAACAAAGTTGGGAACCCACTCTTTAATGGTGGAAAAGGAGGTGTAAAGGCTCACAGAACCCTTGAGGTGGTGCAGCACTGGGGGTCTGGAGGGGTTGGGAGGCCATCTAGTGAGGAGGGCCCAGTGTATACCTGAGTTGAGGGTCCCCAAGGCCACATGGGTTCACAAGTCTATGTTGCCTCAGACCTGTCCTCCCTCAGGCGGCCCACCAGGCCCCATCTCAAGGCTTGTCTTGGGGCCTCCAGCTCTGATACGACCATATGGCCCATACCCTCCTCCTGGGTTCTGAAACACTCTTTCAGGAGGCCCTCCCTCAACCTCACTGTCCCCAGAGCCTCCCCTGTGGCTCCCCACAATTCACAAGCACTTCAAACTTAACGCATCTGAAGTGGAGCTCTTCATTGCTCTTAACAACGCAGGACCTGGTTCAGCGCCACCAGCTTCACCCCCACACACAGCATCCTACTGTAAGCCAGTGAGTCAGCTCCCTGCAGAGCCTCGGAGTGAACGTGTGAACTGACCAGGCCTTGCCTGCCTCTCTTCCCCACCTCGGTGCACAGCCTCAGTTTCTCCACAGTCTGTAGAAGAAAGTTACCCAGTGGTCCTCAACGCCTCCCCCCGCCAGCCATCTCCCTAGTCCTGTCTGCAGGGGCCCCAAAGTACTATCTACCGGATACCCCCCAAATATTCTTTACTGCTCCCCAAAGCCCACAGGGGTACAGTCCATCACTCATGTGTGTGTTCACCAAGGGCGTGTGCTTCCTGCATAGACTCTGGGAAGACGCAGACGCTTGGACCACGTGGGAACCGGCGCACCCGGATCCCAAAACCTGGGGGCTCTGTCGCCGCCTCCCCAGCTCGGATCCGAGGTTATCACCTGCCCCTCCCCCCAGCCGCGACAAGCGAGCCCCGGCCGGGAGCCCCGGCGACAAGAGGCCCCCGGCCGCCGGGAGCCCCCTGCACCTCTTCCCGCCCCCTGCACACGACCCCCGTGTGTCTGCTGGGGGCCCGCAAGGGGCCCTGCGACGACACTACTCACAGCACGTTCCGCGCCATGGCGGTCGCGCCTCGGGCTGCAGGAAGGAGCGGCGCCCGCCCCGCACGGCGCCGACGCTGGCACAGCGCCCCCTCGCTTCCGGAGGCCGCGCCGCCCCGAGCCCCGCGCACCACCCCACGCACCGTGCCCCGCACCGCACCGCGCCGCCCGCCCCCAATTCGTGCCTCGCCCCACGGCCGGCGATGCTCAGCGTTGCCGCACGCACACCGCCGCCTTGGTCCAGCGCCAGTCCGCACCTTCCCGCAAGCCCGCAAAGCCTCAAACAGTGGTTCTGCTCTGCCCTCCCCCCACCGCTGTACCGCGCTCTCTCCCGGCAGGCCCGGCCCCACCACCCCTCTCACCCCCATCCCCACCCACACCCACCCTCCGCACTCTCTGCCTCTAACACTCTGCCCACACACCGTGGCCTCCAACAGCCGAGCAATCCTCTAGACCCCCTTACGCCTGCGCCTGCACTTCCCACTGTTGCTGTGTGCTCGGATCCCTGCTATCCCCCCACCCAGCCCCGCGACTCAGCGGCCCCCAGGCTCTCTCCCTTTCTCCCTCTCAACAAATCAAGGTCATAGCCTGGTCAGTACTGCCACCTTCCAACTGCCAGCCAGTGGGGGTGAGGAAGTAAAGAATGGACCTGGGGTTTTAGACCCCTTCCCTCCACCTGACTGGGCTGTTTCCCCCTCCGCTCGGGCTCCCAGGCCCTTCCCCTCGAAGCTCGGGCGGGCCAGCTCACCACAGCCCGGCTCACTCCCGTCCCCTGACGCCCTGGCCACACCTCCTCCGAGAGGCCCCGCTTCTCCGGGCCTTTCAGTCGGCCCATCCTCTCCAGGCCAGGACAGCCCTAGCTCAGGGGACCCCTCTGCCCCAACTCCTCGTCCCTGACTTTCCGTCGCTCACCAGGACCTGAGGGGATGGCGGCTCCCTCCTGCATGTCCCCAGACCTCAAGCCCCCTGGGTTTCCCCACATTTCAATCCCATTAGCTCCCCATCTCCCTGGCTAAGCTGGCAGATTTTGCTCTGTATTCCCCTGTACCTCCAAAGTACTTTGGAGATGGGGTAGCGTGGGCAGGAAGTCAAACAGGGATGTTTGGGGACCCCAGGATGGATGAAAGGGCTCTGGCTGCCCTTGGGGTGGGGAAACCAAACCTTCAGGTGGGGACAGAGCTGGGCAAGGGGAGAATCAGCAGCTGCCTGAGACCAGAGGTTTGAGCACAGAGAGGAGTCTGTGTCCTGTGGGGTTCCTGGGGAGGATGATGGCTAGATAGGCATTTGCCCAATAGCAGGTAGCCTGGCCTGGCCAGGGATGGAGGTGGGGAACGGGCATCCCAGGACCAGAGATCTAGAGACCTACATTTTCTTCTGACTATGCACTGACTATGTTGGTGGCCGTGTTGTAACCTACGACCTACATCTAACCCACAAGTGTGACACGCTCAGAGATGTGACCAGAAATTGAGTGGGCAAGGAGGGTGCTGGTGGGATCCTTGACCAGACCATCCTGGACACTTACTCTTGCTTCCCCACTTAGCTACCAGCTGACAACTGGATCCTCCATGCAAGGCTGGGGATTTCTGAGCACAGAGCCCAGGCCTCACTCCCAGTGTGTGTGGTATCCCTGAGACTCTCCTATCTGTCACTACACACAAATCCCATTTTTCTTTCCCTGCCCCTTTCCCGAAGCCCGGGGCTGAGGTTGCCAGATAAAATACAGTATGCTCAGTTAAATGTGAGATTCGGCACAACAACTGATTTTTTTTTTCTTTTTTAAAAATAGACTTTTTAAAAAGCAATTTTAGGTTGGTAGAAAAATTGCACAGAAAATAGAGTTCGCACAGACCACCCCCTACTCCCAGTCTCTCATCATATTGACATCTTACATTAGTGTGTTATAATGTGTTACAACTTATAAAATAATATTGATGTATTATTACTAACTGAAGTCCAGCGTTTGCAGAAGGCCTCACCCTTTCATAATGTCCTTGTTATCATTGAGTGTGTCATACAGAACAGAATCACTGCCCGAAGACCCCCCCTTGAACCACCCTTTCATCCTTCCCCCGGGCCCTGGCAGCCAGGAATCTTTCAGTGTCTCCACTCTTTGCCTTTTTTGCCTTTTATAGAATGTCATTTCTCGGATTTTTACAGCCTGGCTTCTTTCAGTTAGAATATGCATTTCCGCTTCCTCCATGTCTTTATGGATCTTCAGTGCACTTCCTTTTAGGGCTGAATGATAATCCTTTGTTTGGGCATATCTCAGTTTACCCATTCATCTATTGAAGGACCTGTTTGTTACTTCCAAATTTTGGCATATATGGGCAGAAAAATGTGCCCCCTTTCTTCCCACTGTAACAAAAAAACAGGCTAACAAGAGAAAATCATGTCAGAGTTAGGTCATCAGTGTTTTACTTGTCCAGGGAGAGTTCAGAAATTAAAATGCTAAGATTCAGACAGAAGTGCCCCTTCTCGTGCTTAGGTTTCGTGAAGCATGGACAGTCATGTACCTGCGTGACTGGACAGAGGGTGTAACCTGATGGTAATGGGCTGACGACCCCGCAAGGCCTGTCTGTGCAGATTCTTCTTGGGCCCTGTGTGTCCAGCCTTCCTCCCAGGTATAGGGCCGCACCTTTTTAGAGTGAAGGTCTTGTGACCTACATTCTTTTTGACCAGCTCCTACACGAAAAGGTCAAGATAGGTTAGAGTAACATTTCGTGGTTTTATGGTTGGCTTTGGAAGAGAGAGGCTATAGTTTCTGTGACCCACCTTGGAAGGGAAACTCTGGCCTCCAGGTTCTGTTGCAGAGGAGGAAGAGGAGTGGGAGGGAGAAGAGCAGGAAAGGGATCAGAGGGAGACTTTGCTTCTACAGACTTTGCTTCACACTTTGGTCCCTCAGCCTCAGGTCAGAGCCCTGGGCAGGGCAACGCACCAGGTGAACAGAGCTGCAGTGTATACTTGTGTGTGTGCCGATATGGCCCCAAGTTTTCAGTTCATCTGCGGATCACCTAGGAACTGACTATTTTGTAAGGACCCTTCAAGGAGTTGGGGCCAGCAATGTACAGTTCCCTGTGTCCATGGTGCACATGTTCCCAGAGGAAAACAGAGCAAACGAACAAGTGGGATGCAACAGATGCTTTTACGGGCACATGGTCGAAGGAGATGAAAAAATATGGAGAAGGGTGACAGAACTGGGAGTGGAACTGTATTTATTTATTTATTTATTTAGGTGCCAGGGATCGAACTCAGGACCTTGTGCTTGTGAGGCAAGCACTGTAACCACTGAGCTAAATCCCCAGCCCCATGGAGCTGAAATTTATAATGAGGTGGTCAGAGTTGTCCCGTGATTTGCATTTCAGTGAGAAGGGACCACGTGTACAAAGGCTCTGTGGCCCCGCAGGTCTGTGCTGGAGTGATGCCATCTTCCCTTCTATCCCCTCTTTATGGCATCTGAGGGAGGAAAGGCTTCCCAAAGAGCAGAAGGTGGGGCAAGGGCTTAGAAGGGGATCCTGGAGAGGAGGAAACATGGAGCTCTGAGTCCCAAGGGCAGGAAGCTGGGCTAGAAGCTACTCACAGACCAGCCCTGGCGCTTTGTGTCTCTGCTGCCAGCAGGGAGTCCTACTGGCTGAGAAGCAGAGGAGCAGGGAGGGAAGGAGCTAAGGGATTGTAGGACCAATGGGCAATAATTCTGAGGGGCTCCCTAAAAGCAAGCCCTGCTGCCACATCGCCACTCAGCCACCCTTCCCTGGTACAGGGCTCCAAAGGGTAGGGATGCTCAGGCAGTTGGAAGGCACTGGGTAAGTATCAGAGAGCTCTGGGATCGCTCAGGGAAGGGCTGCAGGCTGGGATCCACTTGCCCCTCCCCAGCACCTCCAGGGGTCCTGTCCTGACTCAGGTGCATAGTGGCTTAGGGGCTCTGAGCGAGCCACATCCCCAGAACCTACGTCCCTCATATCTGGTCTGTACATGGGATCTGAAGCAGCTGGTTGCAGGAAAATGCTTGACATGGGGCCTCCAGGCCTGCAGGATGGAAAAAACCAGAACTCATTTTCCTGCCTAGGAGCTCGTCTGCTCCTGCCCCAGGGCTGGCGCCTCCTGGGTGCAGTATCTGACTTTCTTCTAGCTTTTTCCCTGGAGGGCAGAGGCTGGTTATCTCAAGCCAGAGCCTGGGACTGAGGAGGGCTCAGTTACACATGGTGGTTGCCGCTCTTTTCAGCTCTGGCAAAGCTGGTGTAAAGCTTGGTGTCTCTTCTGTTTGCTCTTACAAGTGTTCGCACTTTTCAGGGTACATTTATGTGTTGTTTGTATCTCTGATTCTGTAACTTGTCTTTTGCTCATTTTACTAGGGGCTGAATTACGTCCTGCTTTAGTTTCACATGTTGAATTTAAAAGGGGACATAATTTAAAGAGTGCCCCCAGCACCTCTGAATGTGACTGTCTTTGAATATAGGGTCAACTGTGAAGTGATTAAATTAAAGTAGTTCGCTAGGGTGGGCCCTAATTCAATTGACTGGTGTCCTTATAGGAAGAGGAGACAGGGACACAAACAGGGAAAACAAAATGAGGACACAGGAGAAGGTGCTAAATGCAAGCCAAGGGGAGAGGCCTCAGGAGGAGCCAGCCCCATGACACCTAGATCTCAGATTGCCAGAATACGAGACAAAAGTGTCTGCTGTTAGAGGCCATCCAACTGTGGGGCTTTGTTATGGGTGGCCTCAACAGACTAATTAGGATGGGTAATGCTTTCCTTATGCATTTCCAAATACATTTAACATTTTGATTGTATTACCCCTTGTCTGTCATATTTGATTCAAAGCAATTTCCCATTTGTCATTTGCCTTTTGATTTTTAAAACAGCTTTTGTGAAGCATCATCAGCAGGCCCCTCTTTAAAAGCAGAGAGTCTGATCAGTCTTGACATAGGTAGCCACCAAGAAACCACTGTCAGGAGAGAGAACACCCAGAGTGTCCTTTTGCTGCTTTGTGATCCCTCTATGCCTTCCTCGGAGGGGCTGATGACTGTCCAGTTTACATCCCTGAGAGTGTTCTATAAATGAAGTCAGCGGCATGGCCTCCTTGGCTAGCGTCCTTTGCTCAGAGCAGCTGTTCTGAGATTTGTCCCTGCTGTGGCTGCACGCAGTGGTCCTCACTGCCACCACTGGACACACCAGCTCCTCTGCTAGTGGACGTGAGGGCTTTTTCTAGTGTTCAATGATTAAAACCATGCTGCTCTTTGCAGTCAAATTCAGGTCTTGTAAAACTGTACATATCCTTTCCTTCTGGGGAGACCTAGAAGTGAAATAAGGGATCATATTGGGAGGTGTGTATTTAACTCTCTCTGAAACCACCAACTGACCATTTCATATCTCTGTAAGAGGTGCCTCCCCCATCCTTGTCCACATTTGGTTGTTGGTCTTTCAAGTTAAGCCTTTTTGAGATGTACAATGCTATCTAGTGATTTTATTTTATGTATCTTCAGTGACAAGTGATTTTGGCATTTTCTTCACATGCTTATTTTCTTCCCTCCTCTTGCTCGGTGAAGTGTCTGTTCAAATCTTTCCTCGTCATTTTTAAGTTGAATTGTCTGTTTTCTTGAATTTGGGGAGTTCCTTGTGTATTCTGGATCAGGCCCTGAAACAGACACGTAGCAAAGATTTTCTCTCAGTCTGTGGTTTGTCTTCTTGGTCCCTCTACAGTTGTCATCTGAAGAACAAATTTTAAAATGTTTTGAATTCCAGTTTGTCAATTTGTTCTTCTAGGAAGTGTGCTTTTGGCATTGTGTCTAAGAAATCTTTGCATAATCCAAGATCACAAAGATTTTCTTTCATGGCTTTATGTTTCTGGTCTTAGATTTGGTCCCATTTTTGAGTAAATTTTTATATACTGCATGAAACATTGAAACCAAGTTTTGTTTTTTTTTGTTTTTTTTTTTTTGGTTTTGTTTTGCATGTGGCTATCCAATTGTTCCAGCATGATTTCTGGAAAACCCACCATTTGTGTACTTCGGCACCATTGTCAAAAGTCGATTGTCCACAAGGACATGGGTTTATTTCTTGACTATGTTGTTCCTTTGATCTTTTTTACTATTTACACCAATACTGCCCTGTTTGGATTACTTTAGCTGTACACTAATTCTTAGAATGTTAACTCTTCGGTTTTATTGTTCTTGTTCAAGGTTGTTTGCTTTAACCTGTCAACATAAATAACAATCAGAGAGATTCTCCAAAGAAGAATGATATTTATTGAGGATGTCATGGTATGGGTGTATTCAAAGAAGTTGAGGCAAAGGGAAGCTTTTAAAATCAAAAAAAGGAGAAATTTACGTAAGCTACTGGGGTACAGAGTTCGTCGGTAGGTCTCAGCGACCCAAGGACGGGCGCTGGCTTCAGCCTCTTGATGGAGGTGCTGTTGCCAGGCATGTGTTCTATCCAGAGAATCTTGTCTGAATTGCTCCAGGCTTAGAGAATGTTAAAGATAAACTTTGTTACTGAAATCTGTGCTTTTACGTGCGTGCATGCGAAGAGAGCAAAGCACTGGGTGTGTGTGTGGAATGAGGAGGAATCTCTGGTGGGACTTGAGAAAATCCCTGAGAAACTACTTATCTCAGCCCAGCAGGCAGGAGCCCTTTATGACTTCCCGGCTCTTGCTCTGTCTGGATCTGACAAGAACAATTTTATCTTGGCATCTGCTAGTTTCACAATCCACACAAATTTTACAATCCATCTGTTAATTTCTAGAAATTTAGAGAAAATGAACATCTTATCAGTATGGAGCCACTGAATGCCCAGATTCTCTGTATCTCTCTATTTGAATCTTCTTTAATTTCTCTCAATGATGTTTTGTGCTTTTTTAAATGAGGGTATTTCACAACTCTTGTCAGATTTATCACTAAATAGTGCATATTTCTAATACTGTTAAAAAGCAGTGTTTTTAAAGTGTCAATATCTGCCTGTTCACTGTCATTTTACAGAAATGCGGTGGCATTTGTATATCGATCTTATATCTTGCAACCTTGCTTAACTCACTATTATAGCATTTTTTTGTAGATTCCGTTGGATTACCAAGTCATGTTATCTGTAAACAAAATAGTTTTCCACCTTCCTTTCTAATCTCTGTGACTTTTATTTCTTCATGAGAAACTGCAATAACAAGAATCTCCAGGACAGCACTGGTTGGGAGTGATGAGAACAAACATTTCATCTTTTTCCAGTTCTTAGCAAGAAAATGTTTAATTTTTCCACTGTTAGTTGTGAGGTTTTCATACATACTCTTTGTTAGTCTGAGGAAGCCTCTCTCATCCTAGCGGGCTGAAAGATTTTTTGCTTTTCTTCAGTTGGGAATGGATGTTGAATTTTTTCAAATGCTTTTCTACATCTACTGGAAGGATCCTGTCTTTTTTCTTTTTCAGTTGTTAATAGAGTGAATTACTCTGACTGACTTTCCAATGTTACACTTACCCTGCATTCCCAAGAAAATCCACATCTGATCACAATGCGTTTTCTTCTTTATAGAGAGTTGAATTCTACCAGCTAAAGTGTTACTTTGAATTTTTGCATTTATATTGATGAGGGTTTTTGGTCTATACTCTCCTTTTCTTGTCTTTTTGGATTTGGTTATCAGTGATTCTGACCTCATAGAATCAGTTGGAAAATGTTTTCTCCATTTTTATGTTCCCAAAGAAACTGTGTATAATTGGCATTTTTGTAAAGTTTTGGTAAAGCCACCGGTGAGGCTATGTCGGTCTGGATTTTTCTTGATGGGAAAGTTTCTAACTGAACTCTCCAGCCACAAGTAGATGCGGGTCATTCTGGCTCATTCTTTCTTCTTGAGTGAGCTTTGGTATTTTGAATTTTTTAAAAACGAATTTGTCCATCTCATCTAACTCATCATATTTATTAGCATGCAATTATTTAAAATATTTCCTTAGAATGTGTAATGATACCACCTTCCTCATTCCTGACACTGGTAATTTCTATCATCAGATTAGTTAGAAATTTATTAGTTTTATTGATATTCTCAAAGACTCAGATTTTGGTTTTCTTGGTTTTTTTTCTATTTCTTTTCTGTTTTTTATTTTATCCACTTCCACTTGATCCTTACTATTTCTTTTTTTCTGCTTACTTTGGGTTCCGTTTGCTTTTCTTTTTCTAGTTTCCTCGCGATGAAAGCTAAGTTCACTGATTTGAGACCTTTCTTACTTTCCAACGCAGGCATCTGGCGGCACACCCTCCCACAGGTGCTGCTTTTTGCCACTCCCTGAGTCCCCTAGTGCTGTGCTTTTGGTTTACATTCTGTTGAGAATGTGTCCTAATGTCCTTTATGATTCTTCTTTGACTCGTGGATTACTTAAAAGTATGCTATTTAGTTTGCAAATACTTGGGGCTTTTCCAAGGATCTTTCTGTTACTGATTTATAATTTAATTCCATTATGGTCAAAACATGTAATTCACATGACTTGACTCTTTCTCAACCCTTGAAGATGGGTGCAGGGGCCCAGAGCCTGCTCTGAGTTAGTGCCTACTCTAAGGGCACTCGGAAAGAACCTGCATTGGAGCAGAACACTCTACCAGTGTCAGGCAAACCCAGTGGCTGACTGCTGGCCAGGTCCCCTCAGTCCCTGCTGTTTTATGTCCTATTAGTTATACGAAGAGAGGTATTGGATTTTCTGACCTTTGCTGTGGGTTTGTCTATTTCCCCTTTCAGGTCTATCAGTTTTTACTTCATTATATTTTGAAGCTGTTATTTCTTTTAACCTATTTGTGGCTATATTTTTTGCAGGCAATACAATCTGAACACCAACTTCTTAATTGGAGTATTTAGACTTTTTTTTTTTTTTTTGTCTTTTTGGTGTCTGGGGCCAGAACCTAGGGTCTCCTGCATGCCAAGCACATAATCTACTGCTGCCCTGCACCCCTCTCCATAGACTGTGTGCTTAGGCACTTATTGGTAGGGATGGATTTGAGCCATGGCCTTGTTAACTACTGACCCCTGGAGGAGGCTCTGCAGGACTACAGGCTCTCTGCTGTGTAGCCCCCTCTCCTCTGATACCCTCTCCTATGAACTTTAGTTGTTTTGGCCTCTTCACACCCCAGGCTCATCTTGCCCACTCAAGGTTGCAGGGGGCTCCACCTCAGCTCCCCCTTTCCTGCAAGGAGCCTGGAAACTCTCGTAAGGAAGTGAGCTGGGCAGTAACTGGAGGCCCACTGGACCGTTTCCCCTTTCTCAGGATCATTGTCCAGCATTGACTGATGTCCAGTGCCTTGAACACCATTGTTCACATATTTATGTCTGTTCTGTTTTGTTTTATTGGTGTTGCAGGCAGGCGGTTAAATCCGGTCTCTGTTAATCCATCTCTGACAGAAGTGGAAACTTGCCCTTTTGTTTTGATGGACTATTTTTCAATATATAGAACTTGAAATTTTTAAGTAGTGGAATTTCCTAAATGTTCTCTTTCCCTCTACCATGCTCCCATTATTTTTAAGCTGAGACAATGGTTGCTAGCATGAAGGCGATAAAAACCTAAATGTCTCTCTAGCTTTATTTTGAACATTTTTTCACATTGAACTAATTCCCCAGGAATGTACCTTGGCCTTTAGTGTACAGTGAGTGCCTCATTCCCTCTTTTTTCTCCCAAATACAAATTTGATTTTCTCCACTTTTTTAAAATCAGGGTCTTACTGTGTAGCCCAGAGTGGTCCTAAATTTGCAATCCTCTAGCCTCTGCTTCACGAGTGCTAGTATTATAAGTACATGCCACCTTCTTTTTAGATACTCTCCATTTGATTGTGAGACCTCCAGATTCTTACGCACACGTGTGTCATGCTGATAAATACTGTAGAAACAGAATAAACTTTACCACCTGAAGAAGCTGAGGGTGTGGGAGCTACAAGTCCTGGTATCATGGTTGAGCTGCTGTTGAGTAGCTGTGATTTGGGGCTTTGGCTGGTCCCCTCTGAGCTTGTTAGTTCTTCTGGAAAATTCTCATCATGCAAGTCCACCTCCTCTACCACTGTGAGGTGAGGGCTGCAGGGCAAAGGCCAGAGATGTCTGCCCAGCACTTACCAGGAGCACTCTGTCTGTGGTAGATGCACATTTTCTTAGAGATTCCTATTTCTTCATCTATATGAATTTTAGATTCATCTTGCCAAGTACCTCCCCACGCCTGGTTCACTCCTTACCACAAAGAAATTCTGTTAGAATAGACTTGAACATCTGGTAAACCTGGACATTAATTTTGGAAAAACTGATTTTTGTAAAATTTCCTACTAAAGAGCATGCTGTGTTGTTTTACTGGAGTTTTATTTTCACGTTTCAGTAAAGGTTGTTTTCTTCCTACAGACCTCAAGTGTTTCTTAAAAGATGTGTTGCCGAGTACTTTTGTGTACTAGATTACTGCTCTTATTGAGGGTTTTATGTGTGTGTGTGTGTGTGTGTGCGATTTTTTTTTCAAGATTGAAGGGTTTTTTTTTAATTCTATTTTATCTTCTGACTAGTTGTTGGTGGAGAATAATAAAAAGATATTGATTTAAATTATGTATTTTGCATCTGGCGGCTTTCCTGAATTCTCTCATTCATTCCGAGAGCTCTTCCACGGCTCTCTGGGGGCTGCAGGAATGTGGTGTTGGTCTCCTCCTTTCCAGAAGTTATACATCTTGTTTCCCTTTAGCATCCTTCACATTGTCTTTGATTCCCAGGCCAGGGCTGAGCAGTAATGGTAAAAGCAGGTATCCTTGTGTGTTCCTGCCTGGCTGGAATGTGTAGGCACCACCCGAGAGGAGAGATAAAGGAAGCACTTATTTATAGTTCGCTATAGAATCTTGAGCTTTTGCTTTGTTTTGCTCTCACATATAAAAGTTGACTTTTAACAGCATCCTTCCCGACACAGTTAACAGTTACGAACTGTTTGAGATGTATCAGAGTCATCAATAAAAACAGGAAACACCAGCACTGCCCTCCCCCACCGGCGTAAGCAGTGAAACGTGAAGAGTCGGCCTGTGTTCTTCGGGCCCTGTGCCAGGGCACCCCCACCCTGTGGGAGAGGACCCTTTATCTGAATCGTGTGTTCTACAAATCCAGGCACATATGATTTATTTTTTAAATTGTATTTGAGTAGTCTCATAACTGCATTTTCCTTTTGCAGCCTGCTTCCCACCCTCTCCCCATGTGTATCCTCCAGCCTCTGCAGCAGTCGCCTCTCTGACTTGTGGAGCCTTTCTGTACTGTCTGAGGAGTACACCACAGGTGACCTGTCCATTCTCCTCTTGGTGGGTGTTCAGAATCTTCCTAACTTTGCACAAAACTACCAGCAGTCATCTATACCCAGCAAAGAAATCACTAGACCTGGCATTGCCCCTCGCCAAGCCAACCAGGTAGAGACAAGCGGCCATTCACACCTTCCTCTTCACACACCTTCTCCCCAGCAGCACAGGAGCACCAGACATTCACTGCCGGCTGCTGTCAGACTTGCTGTGACAGTTTCGAAGCATATGGGACAACAGTCTGAGAGTGTCTTATGCTCTGGGTGCGCCCAGCAGCTTCTCCGCAATTTGGTTCAGACTGGAGGCTTTGGCAAGCATATTTGTTGGGCGAGATCCTGTCACTCCCAGGGCATTTCCTGGGAGGTGTGTGATGTGCATTTGTCTCAGCATTGCTGACACTGAAGATCAATCAGTTGGTCAAGGTGGCCACTGCTAGCTCTCTCTGCTTTGACTCCAAGTGATCAGTTAGATATTGATACAGAATACTTGACCTCCATGAACTTCTCCTCATTGACTTGAGCATCTGCCAACAATCTTTGTTCAGTTAACTACTGCAAGGAGCGCTTTTTGAATTCTGTCTTTTGACCTGTGCATATTAGCTGCGTGCTATACAGATAAGCCATTCCTTTCCTGACTGACACTTCTTCCTATTCTTCCAGTGTGTGGGAAATGGCACCTTGTGTTGATTTTGATTCAATTTTCACCAGATGTGTTTTTTGCATTTCCTGGCTCCTCTTCTGTATAAACTGCTTGTTCACCCTGTGCCCATTCTGCTCAACTGCTTGCCTTTTCCATTGGTGGTAACCTAGTTCTTGATAGATATTGAATATAGCTGTTTTGAAAAACATTCTCTGCTTGGCTGAACTTTAGTCAGACTCCTGAACCTCCTGCCAGGCTCACCTTTGTGCTTTCTTGTGAAATCCAGTTGTAGCCAAAGAACTCTGTTAAGTCAGATTATCAAGAATCCTTCATTGTCCATATCTGATCACCTTCCCTATCTGGTCAGATTTCTCCTTCTCCACCACCTGGTCTGCCCTTCAGCAAGAATCCTGTTAAGTCAATTTAGGCAGAATCTCTTCACCCCATGTCTCCTTTTAGCTATTTTCCACTCATTGCTTGAGGGTCTAAATCCTAACTGCCTATTCTGTGTCTAGGGTTGAACTCAGTCACCCCCTCCCACACAAGACCCCTTGGTAGATCACCCCAGATCCATCGTAACAGGCCTGTAGAAAGTGTTCCTAACTGGGCTTTGAAACCAGTGTCATTGAATTTTTTCTCTTGAAACAGAGTGATAATCCCCAGATATAAGTGTCTTTTAATGTTTTTCAATACTTTTTCGTTTGGTTTTTCTTTTTAAACTTTCTCCGTAATTGTCTTGTATGTCTTTTGTTAGATTTATTCTTACCATGTTTTTAAAATTTCTATTGTAGATGGTATCTTTAGACATTATGCCCTAACTTGTAGCTAGTGCACGAGGAGGTATTTAGTTTTTGTATCTAATGCTCACAGCGCCCTCACTAGACTATGCTCAATTCTGACAATTCAGAACTGTGCATTCTCTTGGGGTCTCTTGTAGATAATTATTTGGATATGAATGCATTTTTTTCCCTTGCTGATCAGACCGTATTTTAAAAGTTCATTTTTCTTGTCTGAAGCTCTATCTGATGTAGCTGTAGAGAAGCTGACAGTCTGCCTCATTCTTGATCACAAAGGGACTCTTCCAGCTCTCCAGGGTAGCAAATGTTTTAGGTCCTTTCTTTCTGGGGGGGACACTGACAATTGAACCTACAGCCTCATCATGCTAGGCAAGCACTCTACCACTGAGCTACATCCTCAGTTGCAGGTTTGTTTTTTTTTGTTTTTTTTTTGGTATCCTTTAAACTCATGTGCTATAAATATGAATCACTATATCATTCAGGTTTTTTTTAATATAAAGCTTTGTTTAGAGAGTACTCCTTGGTCACGATGTAACTTTAACAAATTCTCCGTTTTTTGGTTTAACCTGTAGTTCGTTGTCTTTACAATGAATCAAACTATTCAAGGGCTACCTTTCACCTTGACCCAATCCTGCAAGTTATTTTTCCCCTGGGAACTGGCCATTTTACCCAGTTTTCAAATATATTGTCATTCTGTTGTTTCTGGTGCTATTTTGCTATAAATTTTGTCCCTGAACTCTGTAACTGTGCTCCTCTGTCATTCTAATATTGCCTGTATCTTCTTGTCTTTCCATTTAGTTGTCATTTTGGACGGTGGACTATTTTACTAGTCCTTTTCCAGAACCAACTTTTCAACTTTGTTGATCTTCTCTATTAACTTGGGGTTTTTATTTTATTAACACTTTTTCTGTTTCTTATCCTCTCTGTGTTCCTCTGTTTCTTAGTCTAGTTTTTTTGTTCATTTGCTAATTTCTTGAGTGGCCCATGAGACACATTAGCATTGGAAGCCTTTGTTCCCTTCCCTAGTATGAGCACAGAGGGCCCTGTTTCCCATGTGTCAGTCCTGTCCCAGTGGGGCCAGGATCCATTATCATTGGGCCCTAAGTGCTTCCTCCCTTCCTCTATGACTTCCTCTCCCATCTAGAGCATTCAGCTATGTTTTTACAACTCTAAACACATGCCAGAAGAGTCTACTTCTGTTGGCTTCGGACTTGGCTGGGACATTCCTGTTGTTGGGACTTTGTTGGAATTTGCTTTGCGTCCTATCTAAGGTCAGCTTTGCCAGTGTTCACATGCATTCCTGGTCTGGGGGAACAGCATTCCAGCCACGTCCATTCCATCAGTTGTTTTCTCAAATCGCGCACGTACTACTGCCTTACTTTTGTACCCTTGATCTCCCACTTGCTGTGAGATGTGAATGCAGAGCTTAGATCTGCACATTTTTCCTGTGATCCACCATTTATTTACCTTCTGAATTGCCACCAATACCTGAGGCATGGAGCCTCCTGCTTATCCCCAGCATAGAAATTTGCCTCCTGTCATTTTTGTGTTGACCACTGCCTTTCAGAACAAGACAGAGTCAGATTGGTGGCATGGACAGATGGATTCTATCCCTTGCTATATTAGGATAATGTATATTATACATGTACAATATATCTTCGCATTGCTGAAATAAAATGTGCTTGGTCCTGTTTCCTACATTCAAACTTGTGCTATGTAAGTTTATTGGAGGATACAAGGGTATATATGAGTTGTACGTGCAGGAGGAAGGTGTGTGGGCCTGGGGTGTGTTTGTGGATGTGTGCTAGAGTGTGCCCATATGTGGAAGAAGCTATGCTTGTGAGGAGCCATGGATGTGTCTATATATATATGTGTGTGTTGGGGTATCAAAGAGTTTCTGCTGGCCACACTTTAGACAGGCTTCTAAGCTTTCTCCTGGGCCTTTCGTGCACTGCAATGTACAACTCAATTTTAGCAAAGAGCATTGCTAAGTCAGGTTGGCAAGAACCCTCATCTGATACCTGAGCTATCCCAGATCCTGCCAGATTGTTCCCCCTCTCCCACCCCCAGGTGAGCTCTGATTTGCCCTTCAGCAGGAATCCTGTTAGCTTGATTAAGTCATCATTTTTTTTTTAGTTATTTTCTACCCACTGTTCCTGAATTCTGAATCCAACTGCCCACACTGTATTTGGGGTTGAGCCCAGTCTCCCCGGACTCAAAGACACTGGTGCAGGGGTCTCCGGACCTATGGTGATGGTCCTGCGGAAAGTCTTCCTCACTGGGCTTTGATAAGTGTCAGTGAATAATATTTTTTCTTTAATGGTGTACACGTAAGGGTTGGTGTACTGTGTGGTGGGGGCCACCTTCCTCTACGTTTGTGTGTCAGGGTGCCCACACGTGTACGTGTGCTATCTGGAACTTCTATCTTGACCTCGGGGTCCTGGCACCAGCACGGCTGCAGCCTGAAGGGGCCTCCCTCCCTATCCCCGCAGGCAGACACAGACCACCATTGCCCCAGGCCTTCCTGGAGAAGCAGTTCTGGACAAACACCTTCCTGTATGAATGCCTTGCTGTAGGGCCCTGTGTCTTGATCCAATTTCTGTGATTTATATTTTCCATAATTCTATTTGGTGAGGACTTTCAAATTTATTACACAGTTGTGCACTGTGCTCCCTTATAATATAGAAAAACACTCTGTGTTTGCCATATTTGCTTTCTGGCTGGAAACGTGCTTTTTTGCTTCTCTCCTGCCCTTGATGTGCTGAGCCAAGGAGAGGAGCACGGTGTACCCCTGTGAGTGGGCTCTCACTCTGCCCCACCCTCCTGGGGTTGAAGTTTGCAAAGTCTCCCCGGAGGCTGGGCCTCTCCTCCCTGACCCTCCCAAGGAAAAACTCCTCTGCCCCAAGTGAGTTTCAGAGCAGGCCCAAAGGAGAGGCCTTCTCAGGGTGGATAAAGCCCCCATCTTACTTGGAAACCTCTAAGGCCAGGGATAGGGGTGTCTAGGGGTGAAGAACTCCTAATAGGGAGAGTGCTGGCAGCATCCTGGAGGTGTGTCTGGGCCCCTGGCCTTTGCACAGTCTGGCCACAGCTGCTGGTAGGGGACAGAATGCACTCTGTGCTCTCCAGAGCTGGTTTCTGAGGAGGGCAACCCCAGCCCACATATCACCCTCCCCAGCCCCTGTGCACTACAGTCCAATTGGTGGAGGGGGGACTGCTGCTTTATTCACAGACCCCAGAGGGCAGGTACAGTGAGGGCAGAGATGCAGGCGGTGTTCTGGGGTGGCCCCTCCTTCCCCAGGATCATCCTGGAGCTCCAGAAGTAACCTGTGTGTGGGGGCTGGAAGATGCCATCTTGTAGGAACGAGCCCCAGGGCCCAGAATGAGCCAGGGCAGAGGGTCTCTGCCACAGCAGGCCTCTGGGCTTCTTTACTTCCAGCGCCCACCAACTTTGCCCTTCGCCGGGGTGCCGGCCTTCTTGCTGCTGCACATGGGAAACAAGTTGTTTTTAATAGTCAGAGAGTCTGGCTGGGGCCAGGGAGGAGAAACCCTGCAAGGCGAGCCCCTCCCCAGTCCCCAGCCCCAGGGCAGAACTTCAGCCCTGGTCTCCACAGGGCGCAGCCTGCTTCCCTAGCAAACACACCTTGCTGCAGTCCAAGTAGCACCGACTCACCTGTGCCTGACGGGGCCGGGCCTGGGACTTAGTGTGGTTAGATTGGGGGTGGCGTGCAAGCCAGGGCCCTGCACTCTGTCCTCCTTGCCTTGCCTTGGGGGCTACTGCAGACAGACCCCAGCCTGGGGACTGTTACAGCAGATGACTACTGCTTCAGGCGAGAAATCTGTGCCCTCTAGATGGCAGCCAAGGTAGCTGTCCTTAGGCTGTCCTATGTAAGGCCCTCTGTATGCCAGCATTCCCAGAGGGGCTGGGAACAGGGTGAGGACCAAGGTACCTGGGAGGACAAGAGTGCTGAATCCCTGATGGCTGGTGCAGCGGGAGCTCTGGTGGTGACGGCCACGCCCTCACACTCTTACATGTGTGCCCATGCACATGCATGCACACATACTTGCATGCACACGTCCCTGACCCGCACAACAGACTGGGAGGCTGAGAGGTCTCCTTTACCAGCCCCCTCCCTAGAAAAGGGGTCCATCTCTGGGAGCAGCAAGGAGGCCAAGGGAGGAAGAGGAGCCCAGAAGACAGGAACTCCGAGTAGCTGGGACACTGCAATGCTTAGATGTGACAGTGCCCCTGGCCAGGTTCAGTGGCAAGCCCCTCAGCATGGCACATCATCAGTGCACCTGAGTACAAGCCCAGAGGGTGGGCGGGGGCAGCAGCTGCAATGGATCTCAGTGCCCCATAGGACATGACTTCATGGATGGAACGGTCACCTTCCTGGGGAATCAGTGCTCAGAGGCGTGATGGCAAAGCCCAGCCTCTGAATTCCCTATTTCAGGTCACCTCTGTGGGATGTCCAGGCAGGCTATGCCAGGCCATTCAAAGGCCACTAGAGTCACCACACTCTGGGAGCCTCCTTGTCCCCAGGCCTTGTCCTTGCTGGCTGACCCAGATGTGGTAGGGCATCACCAGTGAGCCCCATGTGGCCCCTCCTGTGTGCGGGTGAGAAAGGAACACTCAGGTCCCAGGCACAGGGCCGGGACGTGCTGGACAAGGGGCCTGGCCATGTTAGTCTTATTACTGGTCTGCTGAGGGCTGGCCGCCACTGACCCCTATGCAGAGCTAAAATGGCCAGGCCCTGAGTGGGGCACATGGCGGCTGGCCCTGTGGGAACCTGTGCCCAGTGCAGAGGGAGGCAGGTCAGACTACTCACTGCTTCTGAGCTTGGTCGATGCGGCTTCTGAGCGTGGTGATCTGTGAACAACACAGGCAACTTACTGTGACGGGGTCCCAGGAGGCCCGGGCCAGGCATGGTGGGCAAATGCCCATCTTCACCATAGTGCAGGACGAGCTGTGGCATTCCCACCGAGGTGTTGCAGCCTCCTGTGGCGGCACCAGGTCCACTGGCTTCCTTAGGTGGGCACTCTCCTTTGACCTTCTGCTCATGTCTGGACTCACTCTCACCGGCCTGCATGGCCTGGGCTACCACACACAGCAGCTCTGGAGCCGGCCACTTACCTTCCCACTGCGGCAGGATGTGGGGCCCTCATGGGGTAGGGCTGAGGGGAGGCCTGAAGACCCCTCTTTCCCGGCCCTGACCCCTGTTCCCGTGCCCCCACTCCCCGCTCCTGACTCATGGCTGAGGTGCCCTGGTGCCAGGTTAATCTCCTGGGAAGATGAGGCCTTGTCTTGCCAGCCTGTAAGGGCTGCAGGCCAGTCTCAAAGCCAATAAGAGAGGCAGGAGGAAGGAGCCAGGGCATGAAGGAAGGGGAAAGACCATGTGGGCTCCAGCCCTGGCCGCCAGCATCCTTGCAAGCGACCTAGATCTGTGCCATGCGAGAGGCACACCGTGCATTGCACATCCATGAGCCTGGCCCATGGTGCACTCTGACTACTCACAACTTGGCCAGCATCTCCACTCTGGCCCGGACAGTCATGATCTAGAAAGACCAAGATGGTTATGGGGCTGGGAGGGTGGTTAAGTCTTCAAGGGTCAGAGAGTTTGGCCCTCGCCATGTGCCTGGTGAACCTGGCAATGGCCTCTGGAGGTTCTCTGAGCCCCTGGGGACCTGACATGGGTAGAGTACATTAGAGTTCCAGCTGTGGATACTAAGGGAGCCTGGGCCAGCTCTAGGCAGCCTTGAGGGCAAGGGATTTCTCTCCTTGTGGGGACAGCTCAGGGAGGGGCACACTGTCCTGTTTCTCTGTTAGAGGGGAGGACACTGTGGCACAGGTTGACAGCCCACCCAGGGCTCTAAGAAGGAGCCAGGACTTGCAAGTGTCTGTCTTGGGGGCCTCAGCAGGTGCCCCCACACATACCCGGTGGGAACAAACTGTTCTCCCCAGGGACGCTGGAGGGTGAGGTGAGGGCAGCACAGTCCTGATGGTGAAGCTCGGAGTCCTGCATTTGCACCGAGCATATTCATTCCCCCAGGACGAGTGTCTCTCTCTGGGTCCTCAGGTCTCCATAGATGGGAAAGCTCTAGACTCCAATCCTACCCCCTGGCGCCCCTGGCCTGACTCTGTAGCCCACCCCAAGCAGTATCCTCTGACCCCCAACTTGGCTCTCAGGGCTGGCATCTACATGGGAAGATTGCCCGAGTGTGAGTCTGTCAGCACCTCTAGCTGCCAAGCCTCCACAAGGTCTAGCCTCGGCCTCCTTTCCCAGCTGCAGGGAGAATCGTGTGTCACCCCTCACCTGGGTGCTGTGAGTGAGGAAGCAGACATCTCAGGGGTTGGTGAGGGCTCATGAAGACCCTCACCGCAGGTTTGGCCACAACGTCTGCAGG
This sequence comes from Hystrix cristata, assembly GCA_004026905.1. Taxonomy (NCBI): domain Eukaryota; kingdom Metazoa; phylum Chordata; class Mammalia; order Rodentia; family Hystricidae; genus Hystrix; species Hystrix cristata. Next base: position 10,997 of record PVJO010002265.1, on the reverse strand, counting down.
ACCCAGGCTGACGGCTAAGGGTATTGGGTGGAGGTGGGTTGGGGGCCGTCTCAGAAGAAGACAGCCTTGCTCAGCGGTCCCCAGTCAGTCTCTACGAGGACAACTTGCCTGGATTCCTTGGGCCCACGCTCTGGGACAGGGAGCAGGCACAGAGGATAGTGGGGTGTGGGGGGGCAGGGAAATGGCTGCCCCCGCTGGCAGGTGAGACCTGGGGGACCTGTAGGCTAGATATCTGGACTCACGTCGTATTTCTGGCGTTTCAGCTTCTCCCCAAACTCGAACTTGTCGGTCTCGAGTTGGTATAGGGTGTCCCAGAGCTCCTTGGCCTTGTCCCTGTGTGTGGGGCAGGGTGCGGCTGGAAGAGCTCAGCCCAGAAGGCAGGCCCAAGCCCTGTGCTTCCGCAGCCAGCACAGAGAGAAGGCTGGGCTTCAGCGGCCTTGCCCCCGGGACCAGCCCTCACCTCAGCTTGTCCTCACTGAGGTGGTCAATGTTGAGGGGTTTGCGTCTCTCTGCAAGGATCTTCTTCTTCATCTCCCGGGCTGTCTGCTTCTTGCCTCTCTTCTGGTCAGCCTGAAGGGCACAGACAAGAGGGAGGGACCCGGTCTCAGGAGGGGCACGCACACTGGCACAGACCAAGTGCTGCCCCCTGGGCTGCAGGCACCGGCCTTACCTTGGCCAGATAGCTGCTGTAGTTGGCTCCCATGGAGGACAGGGCCTTCTTCTTCTTCAGGTCGTCCTCGGCTCTCCTCTTGGCATCCTCCTCCTCTCTCCGAGCCTTCTCCTCCTGTGGAGACCCCATTCCCAAGCCTCTCAGGGGTGGGCCCGGGGATGCATTCTCTTGATGGACATGCCCTGGTTTATAACTTTCTGGAAGGAAGCTCCAGTGGTCAGGATCTGCCCTTGGTAGCATTTCTGCAGGGCAGGGGGCTTCAGCCAGTAGCTCTGAGCCCTAATCCATGCAATGGAAGCCCTAGAGGAAAGAAGTCTGAGGCCCCTGAGCTCCTCTGGGCTCATGGGCAGGAGAGGTGGACTGGCATTGTCCTTACCGCCAGTCTGTTCTGGCGCTCCCTCTCTTTCTCGGCGCGGATCCTCTGCTGCTCGGCCCTCTCAGCACGGCGCTTTTCCTGTGGCCAAGAAGCAGATCAGCCTAGCTTCGGCTTGCCCAGCCCTCCGGCGTGCCCAGCGGCCTCCACCCAGGTGGCCACACTCACGATTCTCTCCTTGAGTGCTACCAGCTCTTCTTCCTCCTTCTTGCGGGCTTCAAAGTGGCTATCAATGAGAGCCTGCAGCTCCATGAGGTCCTTGTTCTGGCGCTTCTTCTGGATGTCCTGGGGTAGGAGAGGCCATTTGTCCCCACCCACCCTCTTCCCTGGATCCTGCCTGGTGCCCAGTGGCACCTTCCTTTGCCTCCAAGAGAAGCTCTGCTTCCTTTAGCTACCAGGACAATTACTTCACCTGCCATGTCCCTGAGCTGCTGGCCTCCTGGGGCCCCAGGCAGCCTGATCCCCAAACCCCAGGGCAGGGATGGTGCCCTTCTTGAGGGTGAGCCAAGCCCTGCCAAGCTGTGGGCCAGCAGCAGCCCTGGGATGGACTGGCTCTGACGTGGCTTGGTCCTCATCCTCAGAGATGCTCTATGTGGGCTTGGCTGAGAGGAGACTGGTGAGTGAAATAAATTTGTTGCAAGAACAGATGGATGGGTAGATGAATTACTCCAATAAACTTATGGATAGACAAAGACATAGATGGATGGATGATGGGTAGTGGATGGATGGGCGAATGGATAGGTGGAAGGGTGGGTGGAAGGAAGGATGGGTAATGAACACGTTGTAGAGATTAGTGGGTGGATGGATGGAAGGATGGATAGATGGAAGATTGGGTGTGTGGATGATTGATGAATGGAAGGATGGATGGGGAAAAGGGAAGATGTCTATTCTTGGGGGAATTGCCTCTGGTCCAGGAACAAGTCAGAGAAGAATTGTTTCTCTCCTGGTGCTGTAAAGGAGATGACATCTGGAGGCCTGATGTGGGGTTTCCGGGATGTTGATGTGGGTCCCACAGACTTACATCAAAATCTACTTTCTCCCCTTCCGGGATCTTAGGAGCAGTGAGTCTGAAAAAGAGAGAGAGAGATCGGTTCACAAGCACAGACGGCCAAGACCTCACTTGGAGGATTGGACTGCCCTGGGCTCGCCTACCCCCGGGCTGGCCCTCATACCTCCAGACCCTCACACCTGGGAGAGGGCACCTTGCTTAATGGCATATTTGCGTGAATTTTATTCTTATCAGATTTATAACCTACATCCCAAGAGTGACCTAACCCTTTAGAGAAGGTTCCAACATCTCTTCATTTCTCCTTCGTTGTACTGGCTGTTTCACCCCATCTTTCCAGGAGAGATACCCAGTTTCTTTCTTAAACAAACAAATATAGCCAAGTCCCATGAGAAGACAAGTGACTGCCACATGCCCTCAGGGACAGCGGGTGGCAAAGGCCTGTTTGCCCAGGACTGGCCATTGTGACCCTTTTTCTTTGGCCACTCTAATCTTTGTGGGGGCTGACAGAAGGAGGAAGAGGCATTTTGAAGAGAAAAGGAGCCCCCATCCCCTGGCCCTGTGACCCCCCCCACACACACACACATCCCAGCTGGGGCAGAGAGCTAAGGCAACAAGGGCTTTTTAAAACGAGCCATGGCAGAAAGTGACTCTGAGTATCAATCAAAAACCCAGAGCAGGAAGGATTCTCTAAACTCAGAAGCATCAGAAGTTCCCTCCAAAGGAAAGATGTGCTGATGACTCTGTGCAAATGAAAAACTTATGTATGTGAAAAGAGGCAAAAATTGAAAGGAAGGAGGAAAAAAACCCAGACTAAAAAAATATTTTCAGCAAATACACTGAAGACTTATATCCTTATGCAAACTGATGATTAAGAAAACACAGAGACACGTCCACTGTGAGATAAATGGGCAAAGGACATAAGCTACCAATTCTCAAGGAAGAAAGACAACCAGTTAACAAACGTTCAGGGAACGGTTGGCCCTCGTGTGATCAGAGGAATGCAAAGGAAAACAGCCGTGAGATGCCGTTTGCCATCTGTCAATGGCTGAGGTACAGAAGCACGTTTCTGACTTTGGGTGAGGCAGGCGTGGGACACAGACTGCTCACAGCCCACGTCGGAGGCCGCCTTGGCCAGGCCCTTGTGGAAAGCAATTTGGCAAAGAATGTCAAAGTCTTAAGAACGTTCGTACTCTTTGACCCAGTAATTCCAGTTCTGGGAATGTGGCCTAGGGAAATAGCCCTGAAGATGGAAAATGCTTTCCACTCGGTGTTATTTATGATAGTAAAATATTGGGGGAAGCCTGCAATAGAGGAATGGTTAGGAAAATTATGGTTTTCCAATTGATGGAATATTATGTGGCCATTCAAAATATTTGAGAAGACGATGTAAAAACATGGAAAAATACTTATGAATAGTGCTAAATTTTAAAAAAGCAGAATTCAAGGCTGTATAGACAGTCCGATGTTTGAAAAACAGCAGAGTTGAGATCTTTTTTTCCAAGCCCTTTGCATGGAAAAAGAGTAGGAAGAAATAAGGATTTTTATTTCTTTCTGCTCTTTTCCATAGTCTGGCTGGCTGGATGGCTGGTGGGTGGATGGATAGGTGGGAGAATTATAGATGATTTTTTTTCTTCGTTTGACTTTTATGTATTTTCCAAATTTTCTTTAATGAGGTGTTTTATTTTCATAGTGAAAACACAAACAATTTTTCTGAAACGGAAAAACGTCTCGTGATCCAGCTTTAATTTTTTTAAACTTGCCGAAAAATAAATTGCGAGGGATGGGAATACGCCGGCTAAGCCCTTTGCATATCTTCACCCTTCTTTGGAGACTCCGCTGTGCCTCCCGAAGGAGAAGCGGACGTGAAGCTTGTGCTAATATGCCCTGAAATCCCACCTCGTGTAGAGAGAAGAGCGGCAAAATTCATACTCAGAAGGGTACGGAATGAGTCGCAGAGAGAAGGTTGTGGGCTTGTGAGTACTATCAAAGCCAGGAAAGTCAGAGAAATTGGGCTTTAAGAAGTCTTTGAAACGCTCCCAAGTGGCGAAATAAGGGCAAGATCCTCCCCCAAAGAACCATTTCCCAGAGGGCTCAGTGTCCTCTGCAGAGAGCTGATTTGGACACGGTCTGTCTGAAGTGGGGTCCTGCGCAAGAGCCACCCTCTCTCCACTCACCTCCACCCCAGAATAGCCAGGCACAGCAAGGCTTTGAGAGGCACCTGGGATGTCAGTGTCTTGAACCTCACTCCTCACCTTCCTTCTCCAGCTCTCCCAATGCCTTTCTTTCCTCAGTGTGGACTCCTCCTACATTCAGGCTTCCTTGCTTGACCTGGATGACTAGGGCAGAGTCACACCCTGTAGCCCTCTCTCCGTTTCCTAAGTAACCTTGGTCCTCATCTTCCCTGCACGCGGGGCTTTTTCTCTAAGCATGCCCCCCCACACCTGCCCACGCCTGGCATGCCCACCCCAGCCCTGCCCAGATCCCACACTCACTTGGGTCTTGGCTTCTCTTCTGGTCACCGCAACACCAGCATGGGGAGAAGGGAGAGAGAACAGGTGAGATAGGCAGCCCCCTCCTGCTGATGGGGAGCACCAAGCTGGGGGCTTGCCGGGCTGTGGCCTGTAGGGCTGCCTCTCCAGCTGACCTTCCCCCGCCCACCCACCTCATTAGAAGCGGAAGGTTTCATCTAAATTTGAGACTGAGAAAGCCCCTGGAGACTTTACAAAGGGCTCAGGGTGGGGGGTGAGGGGAAGGAGGAAGAAATGGCAGCAGTACTGGTCCGCAGAGGTCTGGGAATGGAGGAGGTTTGGAGGACGGAGTCCAGGGCCATTTGGGGCTGCTAGTCTGCTGGCTTATCCCCATTGGCTGCCCACCTTTGCACCCAACCCCACGGCAGCCTCCATGTGAAGCAGCAAGGTCCCGCATGGAGGATCTGAGCCAGGGAGAGGAGGACATAGGGACAGATGGACACACAGAAGAAGCAGGGGAGAAAGCTGCAACAGACACTGGCCAGAACCTGGGTCCCATGAGGACAGAGCAGGCTGCTCTTACCTTCCTCATCCTCCTCTCGCTCTTCGTCATCGACGTCTTCATGGCACAGGCACAAACGCACATGCAAGAGAAAAGCCGCGCACATAGGGAGCAGCGGCCACGCGAGCAGCAGCGGCAGGCACAGTCCTGGGGACAGCGCCCATCCCCTCCCATGGGCCTGGACTCCAGTACGAACCCCCAACTGAACCACAGGGCTGCTGTCTGAGGACAGGCGGAAGGAGCTGGGAAGGCCTGGGCTGTGAATGGAACCCCTGACTTAGGGCCTGGAGCTGACCTGGGTTCAGTCCCTGCCCAGGACAATTCCTATGGCCCTGTGCTCCTCTGCCTGCAAGATCAGCAGTGTTGGATCACAAGATGCTGTGTCCTAGTCTCTTGGCATCACAGGCCTGTGTAGGCCTCAGCTAATCTCTAGTCTCAGTCTGAGGAGCCCTGCTGAGTCCAAGTGTCTGCTATGGCCTCATCAGTGGCCACGAACTCTGATTTGCTTGCTCTGAAGACAGGAGGCTGCCCTCTGACCCTAAGAGGCATCTCCTCTGGAGCCTGCAATGGGCCTTTCTGGGACAGCTCCTGCTACCTCTTCCTCAGCCACCTCTGGGGCCAGTCTTGGGCAGGTGGACTGGCTTTCAGGCCAGAGCCTCCAACCCTAGGTCAGGCCAGCCACCCTCTCATGGAGGCTGCTTCTTTGAGGATGACCCCCAGGCTCATCGTGCAGACATCCTGGCTGGACCGAGCTGGAACTCATATCTGCAGGTGGCTACCGCACTCTGACCTACACTGTTCTATGGTGCCACTCTGGGCCTTGGGTGGCAATGACAAGGTCATCTATATGCCATGTCCTTGGCTCTGCCTCTGTTGGGCCAGTAAGGCCTGACTAAGAAAACACCTTTGACGCCACCAGCCCTTCTCCACACATGGTGAGCAGCCAGCAGGCCCTGCCCAGGGTCAGGGTCAGGGTGGGAGTCTGGCTGGTACACATGCTCCCCGTGTCCTATATCAGAAGGTTGTTTAGGAACCCTGCTCACGGCAGAAAAGCCATGCAATTCTGCATATGGGCCCATTGCCTCCCTCTCCTCACCCCTGGGAAAGTGGGGCCTGGGGAGCAAAGGGAGCGCTGCAGAGAAGTGTTGCATGAAGCCTAGAGGGTGGATTCATGGTCTTGCCCTCTCCCGCTGAGGCTGAACTGCAGCCCTGGGATCCTGGGGCTGGGTGGGGGGATGGGGATAGAGTCAGGAGCTGCAGGCGATGCAGCCACATGCCCAAGCCCAAGCAGCAAAGCTCCCCCATCCCACTCCTTCCACCTCCCATCCTTCTTGTCTGTCCATCTGTCCATCCATCCATCGGCCTCAGTGCAGGTGCCAGGGTGGCCTGGGGACCTCATAGCACATATAGGGTGGCTCCTGAGCACTGTTGTCCTGAGCGGCTTGAGACTCCACCACTATCCTTCTCCTAGGGTGCCCTTCTTGTCCCCATGGCCTCTCTGAGGCCAGGGAAGGGCTGTGGGGGTGCTCAGGCCTAGCTGAGAGGACCCTGCAGCCCCAACAAGGCACGTGTGAATGGAGGGGCCCTGACTCTGATCTGCAGCTTCCTCCCTCAGCCCAGTGTGGCCAGCCCCGTGCTCGTGCCCAGGTGTGTCTGGCTCAGGCCCAGGCAATGGGTGGGATGCTGAGACCTGACTGATTGCTCATTTGCACGCATGGCCCTTGGCTGTTCCAGGTCCCCGAAATCCCCACCTTGGGCCTCAGTTCAACTTTCTGCCTCATCCCACTTGTCCCTCCACCCTCCCTCAGCCTCATCTCTCCTTACATCCCCTTCTCTGGCTTGCTCTGGGGCTACCCATCCTGCCTCTCCTCTTCCACTCATCTCCACATATCTTGGAAGATCCAGAGGGTCCTAGTGGGTCCCAGAGCTGTCCTCTCAAGGCTTGCTCTGCACTTAGCCTTGGGGCTGGCCACCTCACACTTTCCACCTTCCTACTGGTTGCCAGGAAGGACCTCGATGTCCCTGATCCCTCTGCCAGGGCCACCAGAGTCTGCATCTGTCAATGAGGTACACCTGAGCCAGCCCCCCCAGTCTGAGCTCACTCCACTTTGGCCCCAGCCCAGAGGACAGATGGGCTTTGACCCTGGTGGGGAATGTCTGGAGGGGTGCTGAGAGGGAGAGAGGACACGGGGAGGGAGGGGACATCGCCACAGCCTACCTTCCTGGACTTCCTCTGCAGGCAGCACCGTGGGGGAGGGGGAAGAGAGAAGGACCCATGAGTGAGGGGAGGGCATAGGGGGCAGTGGAGGGGAGGGGAGAGCAGGGAGGAAGAGCAGGGAGGTGTGAGCGGGTTACACGGCCCCTCTTGTTCCTTCTTGGCTCGGCTCCTGCACGCACCCACACACGGCCACACGTGCCACGGGGGCACGGAAGCCGTGTCACATACCTGGCTCATGAACTTCAGGAGCTAAGGAGGGCCACGGAACAAGAGGCAAAACCGCGGGTCAGAGGTCAAAGGAGAGGGATCCAAGGTTATACAGAAACAGCCCGTCACCACTCAGGCCGAGGGGGTGGCGCATGCGGGAAGTGAGCAAGATACGGTCAGAGTTAGCCTGGTGCTGCCCTCCAGCCCATGTTCCCAAGTCCTATGGCCCATTCTCAGAATCTGGGAGCATCAAGGCCTGAGAAGGCCTGAACCCACCCCATTACCCACCCTCACAAGTGAGGAAACTGAGGCAGGGGGCAGATTGTGGTGCTGGCTCTTGCTGTAGTCCTGCCCACTTCTTGCTGTGTGGGTCCAGGGGACAGGTGGGCATGGGCTCTCACCCTCCTTTGCTTCCCATCCACCTCCTCTGTGACCTCAGGACCCCTGGGCTTTGGTGTCTCTGGTGGGGCCAGCGAGGCCCCTCTAGTGCTGTGGGGTGGAGCTGGAGCCCAGAAATCAGGGCTAAAGCGGGTGTGGGAAGTTTGCCAGGATCCCATTTCTCACCATTTCAATAGCGAGGCACAAAGCTCTCCCTTTACCTTCTGCCTGGCCCAGACCCAAACTGGGCTCCCAGGCCTCTGCCTTCACCTTCCCCTTTCCCCAGTGTCCTGAGCTTGTCCTGGGATCTGGCCAGATTTGGGCCTGGCTAGGAGTCCCATGCCACCCCACCATAGGCTCTCGGTTGCCCCCCTGCGAAAGAGAGCCTGCCACTCACAAGTCCTACAGTCTTGCCCATGGCCCCTGAGCCAGGCTGCCCTCCCCATCCACAAGCTAACCCCCTCCATCTGGGGGAGACCAGGCCCCCAACAACAAGAACTGTGGGCCCTGGCCGTGCTGCCTGTGGGGTCCCTCAGGGTCCCGCACCTTCAAGCACAGGCCGTGGTTAGTGGGTTATGTGGGGCCACATGGGGGGCCCCTTGGCTGGCTGGTGCCTCACTGCCTCCCTGCCCTCTCCCCACCCCGTGAAGGCTCCAGCCGGGCCCCGGGCCCCACATGGGGACCAGAAGTCCTGGGTCTTCATACCTTCCTCATGGACTTCTGTGGTGAGGAGTGCCAGGGAGTGCAGAGTGCCAGGGAGGAGAGAGGACAGGATTAGAAGGGGGCAGGCACACGTCCTTAGAGGCAGGAGCCCAGGTTACAACCCAGGCACATCCGGGTGGCTGTGAGGTGAGGGCTGGGTGGGGTCAGGAAGACTGGGAGGTGGGTGTGGGGTTGGGGTCCTGGACCCCTCTTACCTTCCTCCTGGGCCTCTTCTGAGGGTAGGGGAAGCCAGAAACAGGAAGAGGGGTAGGGGAGAGAGAGAAGGAATAAGACAGTCATTAGAGGGGCACGCTGGGGACGAGGACAGGAGGGTGGCCCACTGGAGGAGGGCAGAGGGCTCTCCTGGCAGGTCAGTCCTGCATTTCCGGCCACAGCAGTTGGCTATGGTGGACAGGACTCCCTGAGAGCTGACCACTCTGGGGCCCCACGGCTGCCTGGCCTCGCTGCGGATGGGGCTCCTCTACCGTGGGCCTGGCCTTGCACGTTTAATAAGAAGCTGAGCTACATCTTGTTCTGTGGGGGACGGAAATGAGGGCAGGGGACAAGCCCCACATGTGATGAAGAGACCCTGTGTGCTCAGCCCATTTCTGACCCCGGGAAAGTCCTGGGGAGCAAGGTGAGCACATGGGTCTTGGAGGAAACATTCTCAGGAGACCCTCCCGTGACTGTCCCCAGGGAAAAGGTGCCTCCCAGGGCCACGTTTCCTGCTCAGAAACGAGCCTTTCCACCTTTCGGCAGAAAAAAGACAAGTTCAGCTCATGTTGTTAAGGTAGCGAGTGTTTGCAAAATATTTTCAAAACACAGCACCCAGCAGCCCTTGCAGGACAACCTGCCTGTCGAGGCTGCGTGGCTGTCAGGGGCCCGAGCAGCACCCTTTGGGCCTGGGAACTGCCGCGCCCACTGTTCCCAGGTGTGCCCGCACCCAGCACTCTACCGCCCACGCCTGCCTGGGCACGACAGCCAGGGAGGGTCGTGGTGTGAGCCTGAGGATACAATGATGGTGGCGATGGGGGGGAGTGGAGAGATACTGGGAGAGACAGAGACAGAGAGACACACAGAGACAGAGAAACAGAAACAGACAGAGAGACGGAGAGAGACAGAGAGACAGGGTCGGAGGGAGACTGGGAGAGATACTGAGGAATACGCAGAGACAGAGGAAAGAGAGGCTGAGTGATTCAGAGACACTGATGAGACACACAGAGAGACACCGAGAGAGACAGACAGGCACCGGAAGAGCAGCGGCAGTGTACGCTGAGGCCCTTGATGTTAATGAGTGAGTTTTAATGACCAGATCCCAGCCCATGCCACACACTGAGGACGTGACCACCACACAAGGCATTCATGAATGATTAATGAGTATCCATTAATCAGCTGAAGAGATCAATCATCATTGAAAATTAATGATGATTTAATTAATGGTCAAGCCATTGACCATTAATTAAATGACTGCATTCTTAATCTCTAAGAAATGATTAATGGTGATGGTTAATGTTGAATTAATGATGAGGAAGATGGATAGTTAATTGATGATGGGGAGGGGTGGGTGGGTGGGGCCTTCACCAAGCAGGAAGGGGCTCCAATAAGAGGGGGTCTAGAGGGCTGAGGGGCCTCCAGGGCCGCCACAGTTACCTTCCTCTTCGTACTCCTCTGCATTGGAATAGAACAAAAGAGAGGAGCCGGGTTAGCAGGGGCTACAGGAGAGGGTGGGAGTGGGAGGGCCAGCCCACTCCAGCCCTGAACAGTCCAGCTTTTTCTGCTGGCCAGGGATGGGGCCTGGGATTCCTAGGGCCCAAAGAGGGCAGTCTGTACTGAAGGAGGAAATGGCTGAACTATGAGGGTCATGTCTGCACCCTGCATGCCACATCCTACCATGACCATGAGTTCAGCCAAGAAGGACAAGGACCAGGAGGCCAACAGATTCCAAGGTCCTCAGGGCCACACAGCCCCAGCAGGTCTGCAGGCTGAGTGGCTTGAGATATGGTCACTTCTCAGAGGAGAGGGCAGACAATTCTCCAAGTGGGTTGCTCCAAGACCCACCCAGAGAGACAGCCAACCTGAGATGTCCAGGCCAGGGGCTCCCAACAGACACGTGCTGTCTCCAGCCAACTTCCCTCCCCAAGGGCCGTTTTTCTGGTGAGAGGTGAGAGTAGACAGAAAATAAACGGCTGCAACACTTACCCTCCACCTGTTCACTGCAGGGGTTCATGGAGGGGGAGAGAGAGAAAGAGAGAGGAGTGAGGTGGCTTCTGCTAGCTGCACCGCAGCAGCCCCCAGCAGCCCTCAGACTCTGCACACAGGATGAGGGTCTGAGGGGGCTTCCAAGCTGTGATACTCACACTTCCTCGTCAGACATGATGAGGATGGACTCCTTCTGGGGAGAGAAAGGGGG